>PVJA010042874.1:0-17019 GCA_004027025.1 Myocastor coypus | reverse complement strand
TTTTTTTTTTTTTTTTTTTTTTTTTTTTTTTTTTTTTTTTTTTTTTTTTTTTTTTTTTTTTTTTTTTTTTTTTTTTTTTTTTTTTTTTTTTTAGAGAGAGAATAAAACAATAGCAAAAAACAAAGAACAAACAAACAAAAAATCATTAGAAATTGTACAGTATTCTGCTAAACAAAATGATAGGAATTCAACAGTGGTTGTTATATTGCATGTTATAGTACGTATCATTATCTTCAAATCAGTTGTTCATATTACCAGATAAAAGTATGGAAAATTGCTTTAAAAATTAATTTAAAAAATCAAGAGAAAGAAAAAAAAAATTAACTGTTCCTTTCAATCCACCACTAGAAATCAACACCTGAAATAAAATAAATGCATAAACATTGTCTCCCTAGTACAAGAGCATGAAAAGGTAAATATGATCTAAAAGACCCAATAGGTACTAACTATTAAAGGGAATGAAACTGTTCAAAGAGAAGAAAGAAGAAACAATGGGGCTGAGGACAAGGAGGAAAGAAAGATGTCTCATGTCATATATAATGATTTATTTTCCAGGGAATGTCACCAATGCGTTGAAATTTTTCTAGTATTCTCTGACTCACGGGGAGAATTTTTTTAGCTTCTGCTTCTGGACACATGCTGACATAATTTCAACCCTGGTGCTCCCAGATTTATGTGGCACCCTCTGTGCCAACTCTGCAGCTCAGCAGAGCCTGAAGATCTCATCTCTGTTCATGCTAGTAGAGGGTCACGTTGTCTCATTTGAATATGAAACAAAGACTACCAAGGAAACGGAATAGAAACATGTGTGGAACTCAATCTAAGTCATTAGCTTATAAAACAAACAGCAAATATTAAGCATGCTATTGTCTGTTGGAAAAAAAATTATCAAAATATGTGAGGTAAAAAAATCTGTCTTTATATGTTATTTTCTTATTTATGGCTGACTTGGGGAATAATAAAAGAGAGGAATCTTTCACTTTTATATACTTTATATGCTTTTATTACTTTATATATTTTTATTATTGACTTACATTATTATATGACTTTGTACATAGACATTTTAAACAAGAAAAATGTTAAGGCTATTAATAGTTTTAAGATAAAAGGTTCTTCTGTCCTATACGCAAGAATAGAGAGCATGTTCAAGGCTGAAAGTATTTTCCGTAGGCCATGTTCCCCGGGGTATGTCAGGAGGCAGCATACCCATGTGGGAGCCTAGCTCATGATATGGCACTGGAGCAGGAAGACAGGCAAAGAGCAGCAAACTGTAAGGCCAAGGCCAGGGGGCGGGGCAAGGACCATGCACGTGAACCCGTGCACAACCATCCAGGAGCGGTGTACAGTCAGCCTGTTTCCTCTCTGCTGTGTCAACCTTAGGTCATTTTAAGTTTGTTACAAAGGATGATGATCTGTGAATTTTAAAATGTTTATAGCAATGTAAGGTGTAGGTATGACAGATCCCATCCACAAGTGACACTCATGGGTCACTTGAATTTCTTTCTCACATCTAACACCAGATTTTCATTATGGTTACACTCCTGGCCACACACACTCCCTTTTTAATGTTTTCACTTTTATTAACCTTTTATCACCCACATTTGATTCTTTATACAATGAGAATCTGTGTTTTTTTTTTTTTTTTTTCTTTTCTTTTTTAGATAGGGTCTCACTGAGCATTTTTGGCTGGCCTTGAACTCACTTTGTAGTCAAAGCTGGTCTTAAACTCACAGCGATCCTCCTGCCTCTGCCTCTTGAGTGCTGGGATTATAGGTGTGTGCCAGCATGCCTAGCTTAAAACGAGAATCTTAAAATTAAAAAGCTCCAATTAATTTCACCAGTCCATTTTAGATATACATGATGATCATGTTTATAGGAGGAAACTTGTACCTGCACTTTTTTATTCTTTTTTCCCACTGCCCTACTCAACCTTAAGTCTTTAAACATTTTGGAGTCTGTGTATACATTTTTTCATACATACAACACAAGTCATTCACATTTACAACTGAAAATGTATTTTATTACATTTCAATGTGTTGAATAGATTCATGGAAAACTTCTTATCCTATCCACTTATCAATTAAACATTACTTTAGACTATGTTATTTTTCTTCAGGGTAAAATAGTTTGTTAACTTCTCTGTGTTGTAACTAATGTGCTACCCATTTATATTTGATATGTTAGCTCTTTGTTCAAGGCAAATAATTTTACACTGAAAAATCCATTAACCTTCTCTGTAGGGGAATAATTTTCATGTAAATTGAATTGCCTAATTAGCTGATCCTTTGGAAAACTAATTTTCTGAGCTCGATTCCCAAAAGTTTAAACAAAATGGTTCTACTTTTAAAATAAAGAACTTAGTGATTCTTTCATAGAGATACCAGAGTCAAGTTACTATTTATTATCCAACTAGTGAGGAGGCTGAGCTGGATAGATAGTTTGGTGGTCTAAGCATCTGCCTGGCAAGAGTTTGATCTTTGATCCTATGTTTGGTCCTTGGTAGCACCACACCAGTCCTGAAACCAGGTGGGGTGATGTACACCTGTAATCCCAGTGCTGGGGAGCCTGTGACAAGAGGATCACTGAGTGTGAACGGAGTAGTGAGATGCTGTATCAAATAGATAATTAATTAATCAAGAACAAATAGGGGCCAGGGAGATAGCTCAGTGGCACAAGTGCCTGGCAAGTGCAAGGTCGTGAGTTTGAACCCTGGTCCCGCAAAAAAAAAAAAAAAAAGAGAGAGAGAGAAGCTGCTTGTCATAGGAAATAAGTGACTCACTAAGAGAAAACCATTATTATTAGCATGTACTTCTTGATGTCCATTTAGAGCTTGCAGGTAAGTGGCAAAAATCTCACCTTGCCCGTGGACTACTAGAACTTTCCCTGATTGCCCTATATACTGCCTTTCAGTAAACAACCCTGGAGCAAAGCAGCTTTCTTGCCAATGGGGTACACATATAATTCCCAATGGAGACCTGATAGCCTGAGGTATTCAGGCAAGATTGTACCTTTTATTTTGATTTGTAATTAATAGTCAATCCATAATAGCTGAAATAGTTTCCTATGTAATACTTTATATCAAGAATTACTCATGATGGGATCTTTCCAAGCAAGGAATCTATAGTGTAAACATTACAATCATGGGCAAGCATAGCCATTGTCAATTAGAGATAATAGGCTAGAACTAAGAGCAGATGCCAGCTGGTAAGGAAGTGTTGTAGAATTTTCTCATCCTGGCCTTTTGACCACTTGATAAAATGCACTTGTAACTGGAGAAAAAACAAGTGGAAAAAAAAGCTTAAAATATGAACAAATCCTGAAAGGCCTCTGGCTCAGAAGTTGCTACTTTATAAATCTGGCTGGCTTCCATGTGCCTGTGTTTGTGAGTTCTATACTCTTTAGAGATAATAAGTATAAATAAATAGATGAAATTGCACGTTAACACTGACCTTTTTTTTTTTTTTTAACTCGGTGTCAACACAAAACAGAGTAGAGTTGCTCCTTATCCATAGATTTTATGAACACAGACTTAAGAGTAGATTTAGATGATTGCTTACTTTTCACTTTATTTGAGCATCCATCTTGGATAAATAACTTTTATATAACAAATCAAAAATTTGGCATTGAAAAATTGGAAAACAAATGTTTGTAGAATTATAATTTTAAATTAATGAAATGTATCCATGTTATAATAAATTTTTGTACCAAATGAGTAGAAAATATCAAAAGTCCATACTATTTTTATAAAATGTACTGATATAGATAATGTTATTAATTGAAAAATTTTCATAAGTTTAGAAAGATTATTGTAAGACAAGGATTAAACAAAATAGAAATTACATAAAGAGAGAGGGAGGGGTAGGGAGCTGGGGAGATGGCTCCGAAGCACAAGTGCCTGCTGGGCAAGTTCAAGGTCGGGAGTTTGAACCCCAGTCCCACAAAAAAAAAAAAAAAAAAAAAAAAAGAGAGAGAGGGAGGGGAAGGAACAAGATTTCTTCCAGCTCAGAAAGAAAGTGTTGGTCTTCTAGAAAGAAATAGAGAAAGAGACAGAGACAGACAAAAACAGAGACAGAGGACACATAAAAATAGGTGAATTATTTTTGTGATTAAAATTAGACAATAGTGTCAGTGAAAGTCTATAGTTATATTTTTGCTACTTAAGGTCATTGATTACATCATGTCTTTGCTAGACACTGAAATTTTAGAGAGCCAAATGCAGTACTAGTCATCATTAATTAATGAAATAGGAGTGACATGAATAGTTACATAAATGAGGTAATAAAGAAATAAAATAGTATTGGATTGGTGAGATAACTCAGTGGACTAAGTGCCTGCTGAGGCAAGCACAGGGACTGGGGTGCGATCCCCAGTACTACATGCCACACCAGCTCCAATCCCAGGCACACTGAGCCGGCCACCAAGACGAGGCATGGTAGCACATGCCTGTAATCCCAGTGCTGGGGAGGCTGAAAAACAAGAGTATTATTATATGTCCTAGCTGTGCAGTGAGACCCTGTGCCAAAAGCAAATATAGATACAGATATAAATATAGGTATAGATATTACTATAATACTGCAAATAGTATAGAGAAAAATGACAAAAGCTAAATAGCTACAAACCCATGTGATATAAAGCATATTAGAAATTTATAAAGGTAGGACAACAAGAGGACGGAATGCCAGACTAGTTGTATTACTGGGAGAATCCAGGAAAGTATCACAAAAGAAGTGACAGACTTGTGGATCTTGGATGATGAAGCTGGTTTTCCTGTATGAAGACAGTGGGTCAGGATACAACAGTGAGAACGAACACAAATGTACAACAGGGTAAAATCAGATTTGTATTTTTGAAATAACTGCAAGTTGTGGGAGTGATTAAAAGGGTCAGCTTTGACCTGGAGACTGGGAGTCAGCATGCAGGATTCCAGATTCAGATGAGCTTATATTTGCAGCATGAAGGAGGCTAAATGATTCCCACATGACTAACCTGAGTGAACGTTACTGTCAGCAACACAGAAAAGGAATACAGGAATATTAAAGCTGTAGTCATGGAATGAGAAATAATTTCACATTAGGTCATTTAAAGCATTTCTTTGACATATCCTGTAAATTATAAAACACATGACTAAGACTGTTTTTTGGAATGGGGATGATAAAAAAGTCAGGACAGGCAATTTAGTTTTGCAGATTAAAACTGTCCAGAGAGCTTCAAGTTAAGAATAAAGACACATAAACAAAAACTTAACAGATGACCTGAGAGTCATATGGCAAACAGTCATTTTTATTTAGTTGTCAAGAACGATGTATGACCTCTTCTAATACAGAAGATTAATCTGCATGAAAAGATCATCTGAAATGGTTTTTTATCCTTATATATCTATTAAGCAGCTCAACTTCAAAAGTTAAACCTGGGCATTATTTAAGCATGATATTAAACACATGGACAGGAATATCAAACAATCCAGAAAAGAGCAGATTAGACGAATGATGAAAAATACCTAGCGCCTGGCAATGCTCACTAGCAGCATGGTGCGTGATGCCCGGGGAGCATGTGGGAGGTCCAGGGGGCATGGAAGCAGGCAGGGTGTGTGTACGGGACTGAGAAGGCTGAGGGTGAAGCAGGAACCCTCAGGGTGAGCAAGGGGTAGAGTGGAAAATGGATCTCAGATGGGAACAACAGAACATGAATCTGTGATTTCTAGGGACATCACCACAGGTTGGGGGCAGAACACTGAGCATGAAGTGCCCAACAGCTTGGCTGAAGTCTTTTTTTTTTTTAATTTTTATTTATTTATTTATTTTTTTGGCTGAAGTCTTAATAATGCAGAACTTTGCAGTTCTCATTACATGGTTTATATTTTCTCCTGAAGCACACAGAAAATTACTGCAAAGTATAGCAATGGAGACACAAGTATATGAAGAAATATCAAGCAATATCAGCATATTAGCACTATGGACAATTTGGGGAACTATTGAAACCAGAAATACGGAAACACAGATGTATACACACACATACACACACTTTGCACATCTTTAGTACGAAGAAAAACATGAACCTCCCTTTCTATTTTTGTATTGACTTTGTATTTAGTTTTCATACCTTAAAATGCTTTTAATTGGGGTTTGATTCCTGACACATGCTGTGCCCCAGCACAGCCTGCTTCACAGGTGTGCTGAGCTGGCTACCAAGTTCAGGCATGGTGGTGTACACCTGTAATCCCAGCTCTGAAAACAGGAGGATCACTGAGGCCCAAATGCACAGTAAGACCTTGTATCAAATACATTTAAAAAAAAAAAAAAAAAGAAAACGAAACAAACAAACAAACTAAGACTTGCTTTAATGGATTTACTTTCATTTTAGCTTCTTGGTAGGAGGAGAGCACTGTACCAAAGCGAGTTTGAAACTTGGGCATCCCATTCTGTTTTGTGAGTTTTGTTCATATTTCTGCCAATCTTTTAAGGCAACAAAAGCATCTATTTTTATTCAGCACTGAGGAAATTATTTCTGCCATCCTGCCCCATGCTAGAAATTGTGCTAGCTATCATTTATCAACTCCTGAGAGAAAACTGTGAGAAAACTGAAGCATTGTATATTCTAAAGTAGTAGGCCAAGTCCTGTAAAGGGCTTTATTCTGTCAAAGTGGAGAGAGAGAGAGAGAGAGAGAGAGAGAGAGAGAGAGAGAGAGAGAGAGAGAGAGAGAGACAGAAAGTATTTGAGATTAAAATAAAACCCATTGCACACACAAAATTGTGTAACTTAATTCTGTGTTTATATTTAAGTGTATGTGTCTCTCAGTAGATTTGGAACTCCTGAAATGGTAAGTATGTTTCTTCCTATTTTTGGACACAATAACAGCATGCTATCTGAAACAGTGAGGACAGATATTTCACTTAATACCTGCCAAAGGAAGAAACATTAATCCCGCTTTCGTTAGGATTTCTGTGCACATACTAACCTTGGTAGTTATGTATAACTACTAGCTCAGTGTACAAAGATGTTTTTTATTTTATTTTATTTTTTCTTATTTCAGAATCTTTGTTTGTTTATTCACTCATTTTTATGGCCGGCTGTGGCGCAGCATGTGGTGCCGGGGATCGAACCACGGTCCCTGAAGCTGCCCAAGCTTTTCCAAGCAGGTGCTTTAGACCACTGAGCCATCCCGCCGGAACTTTTTTTTTTTTTTTTTTTTAAGAATTTTATTTTATTTTATTTTTTTTCTTGTTTCAGAGATTTTGTTTATTTATTTATTTTCATGGCCGGCTCAGCCTGCCCTGATGGCAGGGCTGGCGCAGCATGTGGTGCCGGGGATCAAACCACGGTCCCTGCAGCTGCCCCCCAAGCAGGCGCTTTAGACCACTGAGCCATCCTGCCGGGCCCCATGGTTTTGAAGCTTGATCAGAGTTCAGTTGCATCTCTTCCACCAACCTCAGGACACACAAAGAACACTGGGTGCCTGGTCTAATCTCTCTGAGAAGCGGCTTGCACATCTGGAAAGATGGAGTGGTAATTCCTCCTCCATGGGTTAGGATCGAGGAATAGTGAGAAGTTCGGGATGGTGCAAGATCAGTGCTCAGAGAGGAAGCAGCACGCTGGGTAAAGGAGCTTCCTGCCAAGATTGTCCAGAGCTGCAACTTTAGGCTCTCGCTGGGCCCCTCCTCCCACAGCAGCATGGCTTTCCGCACGCCTGGGCTCAGAGGATGGAAGGCTGCCCAGGGGAAACCCCCAGCGTCTGAGCTTCCACCCGCCTAACCATGGACAGGAAGCCCAGCCTTACTTATTCTTCGTACTTGCCCTTCCTCCAGTCTGTGGGATTTGGAGGCAATCATTTCATCTCTCTGCTCCTCTAATCATGTGGGGTCCTGGTCAGGGTGACCATGGTGGAAGAGAAGCTTGATTTGGCGTGGAGGGCCCAGGACAGCTTCTTGAAGGAGACCTCCCCTAGAAGGGACGGGGGCGGAACACAGCCGTTGCTGCATGATGGGCGGCAGGAGTTCCCTGCTCCTACACGGACTCCCCGGCCCAGCTGCTCCCAGCAGGCGGGGTGCAGAAGGGCCGGGCACCTCTGCGCCCGCTCCCTTCTGGGTTGCTGCCATCTCTGTTGGACACCCTAAGCTCCTGCCACCCCCACTCACCCCGGCAGGACCCACAGACTCAGGGCGCAGTAGCCTTGAGGCCCGGCACTCTTAGCGCTCCCCGGGACTCTCCCATCTCCCCCGTTTCTGATCTTTCCTGCCCTTGTACAAAGATGTTCTTTATGGCACATGTCAAAAATTGTTTTTTAAAGTTCGTTTTAAAATTAGTGGGATAGCCGGGCATGGTGGCTCATGCCTGTAATCCCAGCACTTGGGAGGCTGAGGCAGGAGGATCTGTGCGAGTTCAAGACCAGCTTGAGCTACAAAAGTGAACTCAAGGCCAGCCTGAACTGCATAGTGAGACCCTGTCTCAAAAAGGCAAAAATAAATAAATAAATAAATAAATAAAATTGGTGGGATAGTCCATTCTGTTGTCTAGTATTTTGTGTTAATAAAGTGATATCATTTAAAGTTGTATAAAACTGTTATTGTAGGGAACCGTTAAGATTAGCAGAATCTGAATTAACCATCTTAGTCTTCTGTGACTCATATCCAATGTAGCAACATTAATGTCTTAATACTACCAAGTTCAGTGCTTTGTAATTTCCCTAATTAAAAAGGGTTCAGAGAAACCACCTAAGCTGGTCAAATAGCCCTGGAAAATGCTTGCAAGCAGGAAACTCAATTAAAGCATCAATTTCATGCTTAAAATGAGGGAGCATGCAAATATATGAAGCAAATCTGCAGTGTCTGCTTCCTTATATTTTGAAAAGCTATCCATTAAGATTCTACAGTGTGATAATCACTAAGCATATCCAACTATATTTGGAGAGGAATGATTGGGACTGAGTCAGGAGAGAAAAGCAGTTATAAAAGACTGAGTTTACTAAATCTGGCATAAGAAATTAGCAAGCACCACTCCCTGGGCGTGCCAGAAACTAATTTGACCCATCTACCAGGCCCCACATGTAACTGGAACATCATCCATCAAACATGCCCATTGTGGAAAACTGGCAGAACTCCCTGTAAGAGAGGCTAGAGACAAAAGCCACCCAGCTGATCCAGGAGCAGAACATCTTCCCAAAGTGGCATAGCAGGTTCAAATCCAACAGCTGCAGCAGGAAGAAGTGGAGCACAGCAGCCAGACCCAAGCCACACCTACCTGGACAAGTTAGCACTTGGTATATCCAGATCTGGTGCTAAGGTAAGAATTCTACCAAAGCTTTTCATCAAGGGTCAGAAGGTAGGGCTATACAGAATGACAAAGAGAAGGTGCAAAATGCACTCTCAAGCCCTGAGCCCACCAAGAACGAATGCAGGAGACAGTAGCATACAGCAAATTGGAAATCACACACCTGAAATCTCTGAAATAATAACATCTGAAGTAATGAAAAAACTGCAGAAAGGTATAGAGGAAGTCAGATCAGAAATAATTTCTGAAGTAAAAAAGAGATGATAACTATAATGAAAAGTACTAAGTGCTTCTAAAGAAGACACTGAAAAAAGGAATAAGGGAGAATAGAAAAATGATGGAATCCTTGAATGAGCAATATAGGAAAGTAATAGAATGTATGAAACAGATTCAGAGTGCTAATAGGAAATTAAAACCTCAATCACAAACTGGCAAAACCATTTAAATCAAAGCGAAAATAGACTTTCAGACCTTAAAGACACCATTGCAGCTAGTGAATAGGTAAGAAAAGATCTCCTTAAAACTAGGGTGAAGGAAAAAAATAATTCAACATCTGCAAGATGATGCAAAGATGAACAACATATGACTAATAGACATCAATGAGAAAGGAGACAATACAAATGATATAAAAAGAATATGGGCAGAAGTAATAGCAGAAAATTTCCCAGATATGGGGAAACAATTTAACATTCAGGTAATTGAAGCATATAGAACTCCAAATACCATCAACCCAATTAAAACCACACTCAGACATAATAATCAAGATCCCAGAAATTCAGCATGGGAACAGTATACTAAAAGCTGCTAGAGAAAAGAAACTGATCACATTTAAAGGAAAACACATCAGAATAACGGCAGATTTCTCTTTCCAAACCATCAAATCAAGAAGAGCATGGAGCAAAGTACTACAAGTCTTGCAAGAAAACAAATTCCAACTCAGACTGATACACCCTGCAAATCTCTCAAGTATAATGGAGAAGAGAAATACTTCCAGGACAAAGAACAACTAAAGCATTTCCTGAAGACAAAGCCAATCCTACACAGTTTACTAAAAGATACTCTAGAGAGGGATTAAAATGACCACAACTCCATGAAGGAGAATAGAAAGAACCCACCAAATAGGGAAACAGTTAAACACAGGAGAAAAAGGGGGTGGACAACAGCCATCTTTCAGCTATTCTTTTGTATACAGCAGCAAAATATTTCCATCAACATATCCTACAAATGGCCTTCTGTACCCTATGAGTTGTGACTCTGTCTGAGTCTACAGGGTGGATATCAAGGAAATAGCAGTAGCTTAGTCCCACAAGTGACACCTGGCTACCTGTAAGCATTATGGACACTGTCCATGTACACAACATACTAGAATGTTAGAAGTTCTGGTCATATATTTGCCATTCTAATATTTATGTTATGTTTTATTCTTAGTAATTCTTTACTACCATGAAACTTTTTCTTAGTAGCTATTTTTGGATATATTAACCTATTCAAATACTATGTGAGAACTCTGAATTGATTGTAGATTCATAGATATGATGCACAACGTTTTGGTCTCTAAGTTGGACTCACAATTTGACTTGAATTTTGAAATAATTATTTTGAAAAATTTAATTTAATTTTAGTTAATATTTAATTAATTTTCTGAATATTATTGATTATAGTTTTTGTTTTATGATTTATACTGTATCTTTGACTTACAATCTACTTGTAATACATGGCATTGTATTTTCTCTTAGTATTAGAAATTTTAAAAAGAAAAAGATATATATGTGCATACAAGAGAGTTAGAATAGATACATAGCTACTTTCTCTTAGTTAATTGAGAATAAAGTTTGTACTGATATTGTTTAGAAAAGATGGCAGGTCTGCATCTTGTCCTCTGAGTATCTATTATGAAGACAACAATATGCCTGGTATTAATTATTGTAGCTATCCTATTGACTTGTTTTAAAACTGTTTCATTACTATTTTATCTTTTTTCTCATTAAAACGAGTTTCAAAAGAGAAATTAGCAAACACTTTAACAAAACCTAGTGGAAGTTAAATATTAAAGCAAAACTTTTAAAGAATTTCCTAAAAACTGCTTTCATTTTCCTCAAAGAGGGTAATGTGCATAGTCCTGGAGCCACAGAGAGGAAAAAAACTCAAATGAAAGCCAAGCAGATTTCCTGGGACTCACGTTTCAAGTTTGGGCTTATCTGCTTCAGGGCACTAAAAAAATAATTAATTGATTAATTAAGAAAAGACAATTCCATCAGCACTTAAGATGTGAAGTTATAGTCTCTTTTTTCTTTTTTTGGTCCTTAATAAGTTAAAGAAACTTCCAGCCTTAATGCCATTCTATATTAGTGAGAAAATGGACATGTGATTAAATAAATGCACTACTGATATAATAGAATGCATACATTTTAGGGAAAATAGAGGCCCATGACATTATTTGAAACAAAATCAAACAAATGGAAGAAAGCAGAAATAATGAACACATTTAGCTTCAGAAAATGAGCTATGAGCTTTTGCACAATATTTACTATTAACTAAGACAAAAAAAAAAAAAAAAAAAAAGCCTGAGAAAGAAAGATCTGTGCCTGTAAATTCCAGATAAAAAGTACTGTTATATCGCTTCCAAGTCTGCATGTTCCTACTTAGAAAAGCAGTGCCAGTGGTTCTTTAGTAAGGCAACATCTTTATGTTTTTCGTTGTGTAATAAAAATGTCACGTACATTGTTTATTTCGATTATTTTTTTACTGCTACAAATGATGAAAAGTTCCAATTTTGCTTGAAGAATATTTATTGGCAGTATTTCCTTTTCTTTTTTAAATAATTTTTTATTTTATTTATTTATTTTTTTCTTGTTTCAGTACCTTTATTTGTTTATTCACTCATTTTTATGGCCAACTCAACCCGCCCCGAAGGCGCTTTAGACCACTGAGCCATCCTGGCAGTATTTCCTTTAAGCAGACTATATTATTTCATAAGAATAAAGAAATGAAGTATATGTGATATAAAAAATTTAGCCTATTACAATATGACAATTTGGTTAACTATTTTTTTCATCTTCTCACTGTGGAATCAAAAGCTATTTGAAAGGATTCTTATAACCTGTTAGCTCGAGATTTATTCTGGGAGGTGTGATATGTGTCCTGCATTCTGCAAGTTAGTTCCCAATGTGGAAACAGGCCTGACTGGGAGAAAGGAGGTGAAACACAATGAAAAGTGGGCAAGGGCTCCGCCCATCGCTAGAGTCCCCCTGACCTTGGGAAAATGATCTCATCCTGTCAGCTCTGGTTGCCTTCCCCCTAAAGTGAGAAAATGGAGCTATAGATTCCTAAGATTCTTTCCTAGTAGAGGATGGATTTTGTTATGTCAGCAAAGTTGAAATGAATGGAAGTGCAGTTTCATAGAATAGTTTTATTACCATAATTCTTTAAAAAATTTAATTAACAATCACTTTTTAAATATCTATATATTCCTGATAAGGCTAGGTAGCTATTACATTTTGCACATCTTGGAATAAAGATTTCATATTGTTGAACTCAAAAACGTGTTGCGTGGACTTTTACACCACCAGGAGAGTGCTGCATGCCTCCCACCCTTTATCCCACATTTAATGGTTCACTACTTTCATAGAATGGTTGGTTGAAAAATTGTCTGATGGCTTTCACAATATTTTCAGGATTCTCAATTCCTCAGTTCTCATGAGAAATCCCCATAACCTCATCTCTCCTGTCCATCTTTTTGTCCTTTTGTTTTCAGTGTTGACTAGTTTCAGTGTAGCCTGACCCTCATATCTTCATGACAGCGCATGGAATTTCTATTGTCCTCTAGTTCAACCTCTCACAATCCTTTATGTTTTTTATGATGCTCAATTTGCGTTTTTCTCACTATCTTGCCAGTTTGCAAAAAGGCCAATAGGCCTTGGTTAAAGAAATGGGAGAGTAAGTCTAAGAGGGATTTTTCAAGTGAGGGTTTGTGTATGCGATCACTTCATTGGTATTTCTGAGTCAAATTTATATATGTATTTAGTCAGCCTTGAAATGTGTAGACTTACCCAATGAAGAGTTGTACAACACATTATTCTTGTAGAAATTCCTATGACAGATGAGTGTCTTTCACTAAATTGAATCAGCACGCTCCTTTTTAAAAGAGCATGTCACAATGGCAGCAACTTCCAACCACCTCACCAACCCCACACCTACCTCCTGCTAAAACCTACACTTCTACTTGACCCATTCTACTGCTCTGTGCTCTGCAGCCATCTGAGCAAAAGCAGAGGATGAAAGAGAGCTAGTCTTAAGGAAAGAAAAAAACAAAAGAAAGCTAAGAGGTTTGTCAGTGGAAATCAATTTCCTGGAAGTTATTAGTCCAATGTATAGTTTTAATGAAATCTGGAGGGCTAGATGGTTTCTCTGGAGGTGGAGAAAGGTGAGAAGGAGGCGGGGAGGCAGAGAAGGGGGTGGGATGGGAGAATTGAGGCACTTGTTCAATAGCAAGGGGTCAGAAGTCCAGGTAAACACAAAATGAACTGGGGCTCTCATGCCCCAGGTGTCTTCTGATCATGTGCTGCAGAGCAGAGCTTCAACTTCTCTTCCTGTGGTGATAAGGAAGGGCAGAGATAAGTGGAGTGGATGGAGGGGAAGGAATATTTAAAGGACAAAAGAGAAATACAGTGAACATTTGAAGCTAGTAATGGTTGTAGCAGAATGATTGCACCATTCCACGTTGGCATTGCAATGCCTGCAGCTTTCTCACCTCAGCGAAGGGCCGTGATGTGGTACTGCACCAAGCTGGTCACATCGCTCCCTTTGCTGTGTCACGCGGCTGCTTGGATGTAGTCTCACTCTTTTATTTTACCTCTAAATTGATTATTTGAGAAGGGATTGAGATGTGTTATAGGATTATTTTTAAGGAACTCTGACTATGGCCTTTTTTTTTATTAAATGAAGGAGTTAGATATATCCAAGATGGACAATCATGTAAGAAGCAGGAATAGTTTGGAAGGAGCTTCAAATTATACATGGACAGGTAAGGCTGAAGTTAGCTAAATAAAAGTCTCAGATGATTTTTTAAACATTATAGGGTTTTTTAAATATCTGGTTTTAATTATATATGTGTTTTATAGTTTCATATCTATAGTTAGTGGTTCTTATTGTTTTACATTTCTGTATATAATTATATAAATATTTCTTTTGGGTAGACTGTTGATTTCCTTAACCTTAGTAGGAAGAATCTACTAAATATTTACTATAACTATTATAAGACAAAATTGTTTTTTTTTTTTTTTTTGTCTTTTTGAGACAGGGTCTCACTATGCAGTTGAGACTGGCCTTGAGCTCACTTTTGTAGCCCAGGCTGGTCTCGAACTCGCACCAATCCTCCTGCCTCAGCCTCCCGAGTGCTGGGATTACAGGCGTGAGCCACCACGCCCGGCTTATATAAGACAAAATTGTAAAGTAAAAATTAGAACAATATTTGTATTGTAATACTGGTTCTATAACTAGTTATAGTATAATAACAAATGTAATAGACTTACAACTTTTGATTTTTAATCTGTAAAATATATAACTGGAATAACTGAAACAATTGATACTGTATTATGTTTCACATAATGTCACTGATTAATATGTGGCAATTTACATTATAATTAGGTTAGTAGATTTCAATTTTCATAAACTTTTGTTGAAATAACTTTATTAAGAAATTCTAATAAAATTTATTCAAATAAAAGCAGAAAATGTTTTCATATTGAATTAGAAAAAAGATTTGATGGGGTCCAGAGAAAGGTTGGAAAAACATGTTCTATAAAGAGTGAAAAGATAAATATTTTAGATTCTGTAGGCTATAAACTTTGTTGGACTACTCAACTCTGGTGTTATAGCCTCAAATTAGTCACAGATAATAAGCAAATTGGCATGACAAGATCTCAGTGAAATTTTATTTAAAAATTCAGATTTGGCCTGTGACCTCCCCTTTATGAAATCATATTGTAGACTTTCTGTTTTCTTTTTTCATCACTCAGATATTGTTCCCTGAAATAACTGCCTGATTTTCTGAATTTTAGAATTGGATACATTTTTCACTTTTCTTTATTTTTTTTGCAGTACTGGGGATTGAGCTCAGGACCTTATGCTTGCCAGGCAAGCGCTTATTCTACTGAGCTATCTCCCCAGTCCCTGGATACATTTTTCTCTCACAAGATACTTCAATCTTATATACTTGCCCATTCTAAGAAAACGGAATTGAAAACTTTGAAAATTTAGCCTGCATCACATAGAATCTTCTAAAAGAAAATAGTTCCAAGAGAGATGTAAAATGCGTGACAACTTACAACATTTACCACACACATGGCAGGAGCTAGCTAAAGGTTGCTTCCACTTCCAGTGTTGAGTCACAACCACCAAACAGGAAATGGAGGGGGAAGAAGGGCAACAGATAGGAGAAAAAAAAAAAACAAAAAAACTGCTGAATTCAGAAGCAGCACTTGGAATCTGTCCCCTTAGCACCTCCATGTCCCTGCCTTCAGTGATGCCATGGAGTCCCAGAAACCAGTGTTTCCAAGCCTGAATACAGCCCCATAAGGCAAATACTGTAAAGAAGCTGGGGAGCCCGCGGGCCCAGCTGCCACACCCAAGACAGCCACTTAAGGGCTCCTGAGTTGCTAATTTGAATATGGCTACTGCTTCAATTCCATGTCCCAAATCTCTTACATAACTGCCTTGTGCCCATTTGTAATCCTGATTTGTAAAGGAAGGGAGTATAAAGAAGAGTTTTACCTCAGTTAGATTGACAAGGGTCTTAGAAACTCCATTATCTATCATCTCCCAAAAATTCAGAGGGCAATTTCCACCAGTGACAAGAAAGGTTAGCATTTTACCCTTCTTTCAGCTTTTAAAATAGCTAGATATCTGATTGCGTTGCTTTTTTACTATTTATTTATTTATTTATTTATTTATTTATTTTTGTATTTAGTACAGGGTCTACAGGGTCTCGCTATGTAAATCAGACTCTTAGTGATCCAGCTGTGGTCAGCCTCCCAAGAGCTGGGATTATAGGAGTGTGCCACCACCTCTAGTCTCAGTTGTTTGTCTCAGCGCACCGCACCTCGAGGGCAGGGCTGACACAGCATGCTGAGGATTGAACCCCAGCTGCTGCAACTGCCTAAACAGGAGCTTTAATCCACTGAGCTATTTGGCCAGCCCCTGATCATGTTGTTTTAAAAGCAGCCTCCGGAAGAGCACACGTAATCCTGTCTCACTTACAACTCTTCTGAATAATTAAACGAGTTTCGAGTAGGCAGAGTAGGCATCATGAAGAAGGTTGCTAGCACCCAAGTTCTTTCAGGACCTTGCATCCCGGTCTTCCCCCGGTGCAGCCCCTTCTCTTCGTTCCTTCCCTCCTGCTCCGTTCTCTCTTATATTTCCTAATGTTCTCAAATATTTGGCTTGGAGTTTGTATTTCGATATATGGAAGATACTTTTCTCTTTTGGAAGCACCCAAAGAAGGCACATTGGCAAATAACTGGAACACAGTCCCCAGCTCTGGCCAGTGAGCACAGCTCCAAGGCTGAATCAGGCTTAAGAAACTAATTTGGAAGCATCTCTATGCTGTTTTCTTTTTCTTTTTCCTTTTCCTTTTTTTTTTTTTTTTTTTTTTTTTTTTTTTTTTTTTTTTTTTTTTTTTTTTTTTTTTTTTTTTTTTTTTTTTTTTTTTTTTTTTTTTTTTTTTTTTTTTTTTTTTTTTTTTTTTTTTTTTTTTTT
>PVJA010042873.1:0-17081 GCA_004027025.1 Myocastor coypus | reverse complement strand
GGATAGTAATAACAATGTTAGGCGTAATTATATGCATACCTCTGTATTTGGAGACTGGTTTAAATATGCCAAGTTGACAAGGGGTGGATTGTAGTGGTTGATACAATGTGTCAACTTGGCTGAATGACTCAGCAGCCTGGTTCCCTGTTGATGGGAGCCCCACTCTGGGGTACAATTGGTTCTTCCCTGAAGTATCACCCGGGCCTGCCTAGGATATGATTGGATTTCTCCCTAGAACGGAATCAAGGGGCCGTCCTGGGGTATGATTGGTTCCACCCTAGGGCGCAATGAGTCCACGTCAGAATGACTGAGCACAAAAAGACTTTTTAAAAGGCTGAAGGAGGAGTCAACACTTCACTTCGTCGGAGAAGCTTCGGTCTTCGCATTCAGACTGGACTTCATCGTCTGGCTTGCAGTGCAGACTCTTCGGCCTCCAGCTTAGACCTCTCACCTTCCGCTGCAGACTCTTCAGCCTCCAACTACAGAAACTTCAGTCCTCCATTACGGACCCGTCAGCCGACAGAGACTTGCACGGAGTGTTGCAGTGAGTCCAAGCCTCGGGATTGAATCCTTCAGTCCGGAGTGTGCAGACGCCCTGTGCGTGCTTCCTTATCTGACTCTGTGGCTATTGTAAGCCAATCTTACAATTTCTTATAGATTGTATATTTGGTGTTAATATCCATTCCTTATATTATATATATTCTGTTCCTCTAGTAAAACCCTGACCGATACAAAGGTAAAACTTAAAAGTTATTTATTTTATTTGTTTTTTTGGGGTACCAGTAATTGAACTCAGGACTCTGTGCTTGCCAGACAGGCACTTACTGTACTAAGCTATCTCCCCAGCCTTAAAGCTTAAAATTTAAATGGCACATGTAGAAAAGCATATATATTGTGACTATAGCTGAATGAATTCTCATGCACCTGTGGGACAAGCACCACGATTATCAAATAGGGTATTACTAGCCATGTAGAACACTGCTCCTATAAGGACTTACAGTTGCTGTGAGTCCTGACACCATAGATTTGACTTTTCCTGGTTCTCATCTTTTAAAAATGGAATTGTATTGGGATTTATACTTTCACGTCTCACTTTCTAAAAAATGTATTTGGTTGTTACACTTCTCGCTACGCTGCGTGACTCATAGTGACCCTCCTGTTTTTAGCCTCCCCAGGGCTGGGATTACAGGCGTATGTCACTACGCCCCAACTCTGTTGATGGCTCAGCCTGCCCTAGAGGTGGGGTTGGCATGGCATGTGATGCTGTGGATCAAAGCACAGTCCCTGTGCTTGACTGAGCAGGAGCTTTAGTGTGCTGAGCTGTCTCGCTGGTCCCATATGTCAGACTTTTTTTCACTCAGTATTGTATTTGTGGCACTTGTCTATACTTTTGCATATGTGGGTTGGACATTATCACTGCTGTATCCTACTCTATTCTGGGAACATATCAGAATTCACCAATTCAATGTACTGCTGATGGACACCTGGCTACCATGTGTGAAGCTCTGTGATCATAGTAATGTTTGTCATTTGTTGTATGTCCACTGTACTTTTATTGGGTAGAGGAGAATTTCTGGGAGAAGCAATTTTGACCTGGATTTAACAGTGATAATGTCCCCAAAAGGGTGGAGGAAGCCATTATGCACAGTCACATAATATAAAAGAGCAGGAGATATTTGAGAGCATTGTGTGACCTTGTGGGGTGGGCATACGGTGGGCATCAAACTGGAGCAATGGGATGCTTCCTCTCCTTATATGAAAGATTCAAATGCTTCATCCTGGTGAAGTGTAGCAGCCAATGTGTGGCTCTCTGTAGCTGCTGCAAGCCCGTTAGACAGTATGAAAGAGGAAACTGATGCAATCGGACACTGCTCAGTGCCTTGAAAGACATCCCGAGAAAGCAGGTGGAGAGACGGCGGATGCTTTGATCTCGGTCCCTGCAGCAGTTTGAGTGTACTGAGAGGCAGCTATACTAAGAACACTAATCTTTCCCCATGATGGACATTCCTTAAAAAAATCAGGTTTTCATTCTAAAAATAGCGTTTGGTGGATTGCTCCACTTCAGTCAGGTTCCCCGCCACTTTCTCTATTTCTGCTTCAAGCTAGGAGCTCTGAGTTCTTTTGGGTTTTATCAAATTATACACTATGCAAAGGCATCTATTTTGCCAACAGATGGACTTAATGTGCATGAAAATACATGCCTTTTAAAGAAACTAAATTAGTAGTTCCACTTTTTCCCTCTTTTATTAAAGACAGAGTTCTAGGAGAGCTTTCTGCTATAAAGTCAGACTTTATAGACATCAGCAAAATGAGATTTATTTGGCTGGAAATCGGACGGAACATCAGAGGAGTCCTTGGCAATACAGTGCCTGCAGGTTTCAAGAGGAGATTCAGAAGGTGCTGGCCTCCAGCTCCAGCTATGGTTTGAAGATGGGAGGAAAGGACAGAAACCACTTCATGTTCTCTGATTCTCTGGAGTTGGAGATTTCCTTGGGAGGAGGGTCAGTGGTTTCCTTTTCGTACAGGTACAGCATTGTCTCATTCATGGAAGCCCAGTGAAGCAGGGAGATGTGACCTATTGGCTCGTGGCACCGGAAAGAGAAGCCTTAAGTCTTGTTTCTTTTCTTTTCTTTTCTTTTTTTTGCATTTTAGTGAAAGGTGGTCTAGAGGGTGTTCAGGGTCTCACTACTAGATCAGACTCATAGTGATCCACCTGTTTACAACCTCCCAAGAGCTGGGATTACAGGTGCCCACCACCACACCTAGTCTCAATTGCTGTCTCAGCACGCCCCATGGATGGGGCCAGCACAGCATACCTAGGGATTGAACCCCTGGCCCTTGTGCCTGCTTGCAGGCACTTTAATCCACTGAGCTATTTGAGCAGCCCTTAGAAGCCTTAAATCTAGGCCTGGTTTGTCATTAGTACATCCTGTTACCTTGGAAAATTCCTTTCATGTTTCAGACTCTGGGTCTCATTTGGAACATCTAGGAAATAGTCCTATATCATCTACTCCCAATTGTTATTGCCTGAGAAGACATGGACTTATTATGAAGGAAAGTATTTTCTTTTCCATGACTGTATTTATTTATCTACTGGTCACAAATGAAATGATAATATGAACTCTTTTCACTGTGGCATTTCGGCCAACACATCATTGATGCAAGAAGATCGTTCTGACTTTCCTTTCATTCAGTCCCTGAAGTAACCACTAGCTGTCTGATCCATATATGGCTTTGGTTTTTGTGTATGCAGTATTATACATGTAAATGTGTGGTATAGACATTGAGTATGATTTTTAAAATCTGACCAATGGAATTATGCTATCCATAACCTAAAATTTGTTTTGTTGAATAAAATATTCCATTTTGTTTTATTTTTTTGGGGAGGAGGGGGGAGGGATCTACAGGGAATATTCCATTTTAGAATAGAAAATTGTCACATCTCTTTGGCAATTGTCACAGATATCACAGTTAAGATGCTGCATGGTCCTTTCATGTTTTCCCTGTGAATGAGTCAGATGGTACTTCCAACATTTGCTTGCTACCAGAAAATGAAATGTGTATTTCTTTGTACCTGTGGGAAATTCTACCCTGCAGTAGGTATCAAGAGCTAAAATTACTTGATCAAAGAGAATGCATGTTGAAAATTTTTATAGACACTGCTAAGTTTCTCTCCAAAGAGTCTACCGATATGCTTTCTAGCAGCAATATTTCAGAGCACACCTTTTCCCCTCATTCACTGATCTTGGATACTATTTCTCTTTTAATTTTTACCAATCTGATGAGTGGAGAATGAATCTTGCTGTCATGTTAATTAGCACTTTTCAGATAAGTAATGCAGTTGCACAACTTTTCCTCCCTTTACTGGCTATTTCTAAAGATGAAAACCATCCTCTATGTTACAAGAGTGAACATAAAAACTATGATTATAGCTCAAATTTGGCTTTTTATACTAAGGGAGTTCTTAGAAAATTACTTCACCTTTCTAGGCCTTAGTGTTTTCATCTGATATGGGAAACGTGATGTGGAGTAATTTCATCCTCCAAGCTTCAGATGTTGAAGGTGGGCCCCACAGTGTGGTGCTCTTTGGGAGACTGGGCCTTCAGGAGGAAATTAGGGTTAAAAGAGGGAAGCAATCTGCAAGCCAAGAAAGGGGGTCTCACGAGGAACTGAATCCTGGTGAGCTTGCATCTGACACACTGACCTTGGACTTCCCAGAAGTTTGAGAAAAACACAATGTTGTGCTATTTAAGCGGCCCTGTGTATGGCATTTTGCTATGGTGGCCTGAGCTGCTAAGGCACAGACAATGGCACCATCCCTTTCCCAGAGGACTGAGATGAGTGAGTGATGTGGGATGTGCTTCCCAAGTCCTTGCTGGCTAATGGCATTGTTCTTGGGAAAACGGCTGATACTCTCTGGTCCTGGTGCCCATGCCACAAAATGGGAGTTTCCCTTTCATGACCTTGAATAACCCTTGAAGCCTGGAAGGTCTGTTATATAAGAATCTCCTTAGGTCTTCCACTACATGTGTCATTAAACTGAGTACCTCAGCCCCAGAATGCCCTTCTGTTTCTCATAGTCAGGCTAAAAGGCTTGTCAGTGGGTGATCAGTTGTCTTTTCACTTGGAGAGTCAGTGCATGTCTCAGGAGTCTACAAAGCAAGACATGAATTGAAGGAGAAAATGCTGGCATTGAATGTCACAATTCCTTAGACTGGACATTCCCATGGATTCATTGAGAAAAGTATACAGGAGTAACATGTGGTTTTTCTCTAGATTGTTATGGTAGAAAGCTGCTAGGGGAGGTAACCAGGGCTTCTTCCTTAATCACACCAACCAATTGTACAAGACCTTCCATTTCACCCCACAGACCTACTGCCTGTGGCCTAGTTCAGGTCTTCATTAGTTCCTGCCTTGGCTCTTGCTTCCTAAGCCACTTCCAAGGTTACCATCCAATCAAAGCATTCTCTGGATCTCCTGACAGATTTATTTCCCAGTGAACAGTTCAGATGATGACAGTGTCCAGCTGAAGAACTTTCTAGGCTTGCACGGTCAAGCTCAGATAGACTTCTTGTTCATGTTTTCTTAGCCTTTTAAGTGTCTTATGCTACAGCACTACAAGGCTACTCACTCACTCTTCAGACATTGATTAATGGCCACCTGTGGTGTACCAGCATTGGCTGTTCACTTGAGCCGGTTGAACAAGCCTTGGTCCTTGGTCTGGGTGCTCACTGCTTGGCAGCCTTTCTGCTCTGCCCACCAAAGCCCCAGCATCCAGCCAATCACGTCCTCTGTGGATCACAGGTCCTGGTAGTGTCCTCCTAAAGGCAACACACATGTGCTAGATCCTACTCGCTCACAGATGTATTGATTTTCTATACACTCTTCATTTCCTCAGGTTGTTTTGCTGTCCTAAAACCTCCCTTGGGATGGAAATTGATCTTATTCATTTTTCATTTATAATTTTATTTTTTTCCAACATTTTATTTAGAAAATTCCAAACACATAAAAAAGTTTATAGGACTATCTAAACACTACTGGTACAAATATTTCTTCGCATTGAACTAGGAGAAAGTAGTTGTATACATAGGGCAATATTCCATAATAGTAGGGGGTTATTGGCAGAACTGGCAATGTTGGAAGCTTTTGACTTGAGCCTTTTACAGCTCAGCATACTAATCTGGCTTCTAAAATTTTATTTTAATTGATAGATAGTGATGTATATTTATGGGCCACAATGTGATATTTTGGTATACGTGTACAATGTGTGATGATCAAAAGATAGTACTTAGCATATCTGTATCCCCACTTACCATGCCTTGTGAAAACATTATTCATAATCCTTTCTTTGAGCTATTTTGAAATTGACATTATAGTATTATTAACTGTAGTGATTTTACTATGCTATGGTAAAACATTTTTACCCCTTCTGTCTACCTAATTTCATATTCCTTAATCAACCTTTCCCAGTCTTCTTGTTCTAGCCTCTGTTTTATTGATTTTTATAATTTCCAAAGGGCTTTATATCTGGCCTGTCATCCAGATTGGTCTCCACAGTTACTAGCTGCATCCTGTGGATGCAGGACCTTATGTTCTGACTCGGGTGGTTGCATAGATTTTGTGCTCTGAACTTAAGTAAATGAACTCCTCTAGGGCAGTGTCTGTCAGCCACACAGACTGCTTGGAAAGCTTGCATAAACTCTCAGTGCCCAGGATATATCCCAGATCAACTATATCGACATCTTGGAGGTTGAGATACACTGGATTTTAATGTCTTCACGAATGCAGCTGTGACCCACATTTCTCACCACTGGGCAACGTGGACTGCCACTGGTGCACGAACCACTACTCCATGTATGACTATGCCACATCTACCACCACTGTTACAAGCCACTTGATGGGACAGCCATGCACGTACCATGGGACATACAAACTGGTGGGAACATGTTAAAATTCCTGTTTGTTTTAATATGTAGGTGTCTGACAACTACTGCCTGATTGGTTTGGTTAGTTATTCTCTAGTTTATGGGTTATCAGCCCCCGGGGATTTTGTACATTGCGTACCAACTCACTTCTTGCTGCAATAACGTCCTTAGAAGGAAAACTTAGTAATTTTATAAAGAAGAGTCAACACATAAAGGCAAGAGTGGTTTTACTACAGTCCAAAGTTCAGAAGCTGTATTTCAGAAATGAGGCTTTAACCCCAAGGAGAGCAATATTTGACAGAACAAAGCTGTAAAAGTTTCCCAGCAAGCAAGTAAACAAGGAAACTAAGGGTCACAGAGTACATGGCAATAAAGAGATATCACCCTCCTCACTTTTGCTGAGCACTAGCCCCAAACCAACCTGCTATCCATCGGTCACTATCTGGAGAATTGGCCGGGGTGACTCTGCCTGATTAGACTGTGTGAGAAAGCCATCAGCCAGAAGGCAGGTTGGAGGAGGGTGGGGAGAAGAGGGAGATTATTTCCAGCAAAGCTGCACTTCCACTCCCTTAAAGTGACTGGATTCATTTAGAAAGTGAAAGATAACTTCCATGTGGGTCACTGAAATTATATTCTGCATTTGCATGACACTCAAAATATGTAACCTGTCACCTCAACATGCCTGTGTACAAAATCAATACCAGTCTTTTTACCTGGCTTCTTGATGTACGTATGTTCTAATGACCCTCTCTACCTTTTTAACTCCTGAATGAATAGTGGTAGATTAAAAGGTAACCGAATGAAATGGTTAAGTGAAGCACAGAAAGAATATTGGTAAGAAAACATGTGATGGGCCGACTGGCCATTTGAAGCAATGCTGCTTCCCATGAAAAGCTTGACCTTTTAGGACAGCTGGCACCTGGCCCCTCTCCCACATTTCCCAGGTGTGCTCACAGCATAGCAGGCTTCCCTCACACTTGCTTCAAGCCTTACTGAATTCGCACAGGTGTGATCCTGCTGAACTTCTGTATGCATCAGCAAGGGGACACGATGCATGAGTAGCAAGCAGGAGAGGACATGCGTGCTATATGCAGCTGTTCCGCTTACTTGTATGTACCCATGTTCCATTCGGCTTCACTTCTAAGGCGTGTGAGAAGTGCAAACTGAGAACTGCATGGTGGCACCGGGAGTGTTAAACCAGACCTGGATTATGGTTAGCTGCTTGTTTTATAAATAAAGCTTTATTTAAACACACACACACACACACACACACACACATTAAAGAAAATAAACCAGACCTGGAGCACTTCTGGGCCCAGTGTCTTCTGGTACAGCAAAGGGGACACATCCGAGAAGCCTGTCCTGGGCACAGCAGTGGGGAAGTGCGCCCTCAAAAGTATAGAACAGCACAGCCTCGCAGGGGCAGGGAGGGTCTGGGCAGCTGCTGTGCTCATCACACCCAATAAAGCTGTGTTCCACTTCTGTGGATGTGCCCTCATGGCCCAGCGGTCAAGTTTTCTAAAGCACTTTAGTAGCAAAGCCATTCATTACAGAATTCCTCAGAACAGTGAGCAACTAGTTATAACAAACACATAACAACAAGAATGCTTAATTAACGAAGCATTTCCTTTATGGGGATATTATGGACCCAGTGAAGCCCATGGGGATTATGCCAGTGTGTGGGAAAAAGTGTCTGCTTAAATGGTGAATGGAAAAACAAAAAGGCATCTTGTTAATCAAACACTTTATACTCTAGTGATGGACTATGGGCACTTTTTAAAATCCTGTATTTTAATACCCATTCATGGTAGTCTCTGGTGAGCACTTATTCCCTAACTGTGTTTTTGTCTATTTGTTCAGATCTGATCTCTCTGAAGGCACACATGTCACCTGCTATGAGGCAAGTTTACACCTTTGTAGAATTTATAGCATGTGTCATTTTTGGTCTTTTCCTCAAAGGAGCACAGTTTCCTTAAATGGTAGAAGGAATGGGGCAGGGGAGGATTTAGCGTGGCTTTTGAGGAGAGGAGGTATTCTATCTGCCTGGATGTTCATTGTTCTCTGTTAGTGTAATCTGAAGTTGTTCATGATAAGATCTGTGATTTCAAGTAGTTTGAATATTAGAAAAAGTCCATGGGATTGAGATTAAAAAGAATTTGTGTTGGATTCAGCTCTGCCTCTTTTTAAAAATCATTTTAACATTTTTCAGAATACGGTTCAGTAGTGTTAAGGATATTCTCCCTGTTGTAAAACAGATAATTTAGGCTTTCTTTATGGTTGATTTTTCTGAGGTAAAATTAATATACAGAAGTCTGTGCTTATTTAATGAATGCATTCTGATGAATTTGGACATATGAAACATTGCAACAACAAAGATAATACATTTATTACTTCATAAAATTTCATTGTGCCACAACATTGTGTGTGTGTGTGTGTGTGTATGAAGAAGGAGTAGTTAACATGAGATGTACCCTCTTAACAAGAGATTTAAGTGCATAATACCATATTTTTAATTACAGGCACTATGTTGTTCAGCTGATCACTAGAAGCTACTCATCTTGTATGGAAAGTTCTACAGATATTTCTCAAAAGATTAAAAATATAATTACCACGTGGCTTCAGCAATTTCAGTTCTGGATATAAATCCAAAAGGATTAAAATCAGAATCTTGAAGACACATTTGCCCATCAGTGTTCATTGCAACATTATTCAAAATAACCCAGATATAGAAATTTCAGCATCCATCAATGGATAGCTGGATAAAGAAAATATGGCGCATACATACAGAGGAACATTTCCAGCATCAAAGAAAGGGAATTCTACCATCTGTAACAACACAGAGGAATCTGGATGTCATGATGTGAAGTGAAATAAGTCAGCCACAGAAGGACAAACAGGGTCCCATTCCAGTATCTGTCCCTTCCTAGCTGTCTGATTTCTGAACCTAAGTCACTACGGCGGAATAATGAAATGGTATCCCTCTGCAGGAAGGATGGCGAGGACTCTATTAGGATGACCTGGAAGTGGAGTGCTGGACCTTTCCTGGGAAAATCATTCTATACCATGTTGGTTGCTGTTGCACCAGAAAATCTCCCATCTCACACTCCTCTGGCGAAGCAGCCGGCCAAGAATTGGCAACTGAGTTGTTAAAATTGTTTCCAAACACTATTGTGTTTCTAGCAGTTATGTTTCTCAAAACAAGTTAGGATGCTTCATATCTTACAAACCTTGAAATTTGTTGTGCATTGTTTTTATAGTTTTATAAGAAGTGTTCTTTTATGCTTTAAAATAGTCCACCAAAACATAGTAAGTTTTATTTATTTCTTCCTTTGTTTTAAAGATAATGAGACCTTCTGCTTAGCATTTTAGGGGCGGGCAAACCCAATGACTGCAATAAGACAAAAGCAGCTGAGAAACTTTTGTTAAGCATTATACTAAGAGTGAATCATGCTGCTGTGTTTGCCACGTGTCATTCATTCATTCATTCATTCACTCACTCGTTCATTCATTCATTCATTCATATTCTGAGTATCTGCTGAGTACGCACAGATCTGAATTGGGAATACAAACGCAAAGCTCTGATTCCTCTGTCTACATTACCCTGCAATTCTTTTGCCAGGAGACAGGTTAATAAACTACCATGCTCTGTGAACCACAAAGGGTTGTGGGAGCTATGGGGAGAGGCACTTCTGACTGAAGCAGTAAAAGGTGGCCAGCAGATGATGTACCTTGACTCTCCTAAGCCCCTTCAGAGCTCTGACCCACCAGCGCCCCTCGTGGTGCTCTGTTCAGGCAGCCTGACTACACCGTAGGTGCAGGGATTGTTTGTTGTAGAAATGTGCAATGCCACCGCTAAGGCCTATGGCCTGGTCTAAAGGCCAAATGAAAGCGTTAGCAAAGTGAAGACCTGAGAATTCCAGATTTCAGGTTTCTAGGTGCCCATTGCAACTGAGGACAGCTCTCAGCAAGTGTGCCAAGCACAGAAGTGAGTGGCTCACTTGTGACAACCTGCAAGAGCACTGTGGCATGAGGGGAATGCTTTTTTCTGTCTACCTGGATCGGAATGACTTGAGGTGCTGGTTACAAAGGAAATTAGTATTCTTCAGAATGGAAGATGTAAATCAGATTTCCTGGGAGTGGCCAGGCAGTGTGGTTTTAACCAAAAATAATCCTTGGTTAATTCCTGTGCCCAACCTAATATTTAAGAATCACTGCTACAAGAGTAAAAAACATACAGTTCAAGTTCACATTCATGTTCTACGGTTTGGGCAAGTCACCTTACCTTTTAGTTTCAGTTGTTACGCTATATAATGGGCTTGGGAAAAGTGTTCCCCTTGCAGTGTGGTTGTGAGTTTGGAACAAAATTATGTAGGTGAGCTCATCTCATAATAACAAAATGCCTTACAGTACTTAGTCATCCTGATTGTTTCTCATCCTTTCTTTCAAAGTGCTCTTACCTCAATGAAAGTCCTTCTATAAATTTGTTGGTGTGTGTGTGCAATAGTCTTCTTATCTTCTGGTTCTAGTTATAACTTTGGAAGGCACTGTCACCGTAATCCATTTGCATCGAATGAAATGTATTTTGGAAATATAACGATGAAGAATCCCTTGGGTCACTTTGTGAGCTTAATCTAGGAAGAGATATGCAAACAAATAATTTTAATGCAATTTGAAAATAATAATGATAATGGTCATTATAAAAATGTTTAAATTAATAATTATTATTGTAATTAAAATTTTTTGAGCATTGTGATATGCCTGGAGTGTTTGTACCTTCTCATCCAAGCCTCATTATTATCCTACAACATGGGCATTAACATTTGCATTTTACAGATACTGAAGCTATGGCCCAAAGAGGTGAAATGACTTCCCTAGGGGTGTACCGTCATAAGTAAGAGTTCAGATTCAAACTAGGACTTTCCAGTTCTAAAATTCTACAGCGCTCTTTCTCATAGTCCACAGAGCTGCCAGCAAACTGGTAGGCTTGCATTCCATTTTTGGATTTAGTAGTGTAAAGTGCTTAAGCTGGGAGGTGCCTTAGAGTATTTATTTTCAAGCTCCTGAGAGCAATGCACAAAGAGACATTGACCTTCCATTGTGACTCCAATTGTTCATGTGTAAACCAGCACATGTGTGTATATCTGTCGTGAAATGACACTCATCTGTACTCTGAAAGTTTTTCTTTAATCTCTTTTGGTTGTGATTGTGAGGACCCTACCCATTTTATTACATGGAGGGCCTGATCCATGAAAACTCTATCTTAAGGGTATGGAGACCAGTCCCCTCCTGCGTAGACATGCAGAGCATTGCTAGGAAGGGAGAATGACCTGAGAAGTCTCATGGTGGTAACTGGCCAGAAATAGGGCTCACAGCTCAGCCTATCAAACTGCTGGCCCAGATGCTTATTTTCTTCTTAAAGGATTGACTTTCAAAATATGGCAGTTCTGTTAAGAACTGTAAAGAGTAATTACTCTGTGGTCTGCCCTCATGAATAGACAAGGGTCATTATCTTGTTATTGTACTTTGTTGTTATACAAATGCTGTTATAAAGCCCAGTTCAGCTCCTCCTCTGTCCTGCCCTCTCTTGACCTTCTGCCTACTACCAAGGGATGTCACAGTAAGAAGGCCCCCGCCAGCTGGTGGCACCACTTTCTTCTAGCTCCTGTCCCCCAGAACCTTGAGCCAGGAAAAGCCTATTCTTTATAAATTCCATGGTCTCATGTATTCCTTTTTAGCAGTACAAAATAGACAAAATCAGGTTGCACAAGAAGAACAAGAGTAGGAGACAGAGAATCTGGGCAAGAATGCACATTGCTAGGAACACCATACAAACCAAGGCACAAGGAGGTAGAGTCAGAGGGGCGCAAAGGTCACTCAAAGGTGAGTGAACTTGACCTAGCAGGTGAATGCTTTATTGAAGGAAGCTCAGGGCAATCACATGCTCAGAGGACCAGAAGAGACCGTGGGGATCAGCGAATTTGGCCATCCTGGAAGTCTTAAAGCAAAAGTTAAGGCACTTACTGAAGTGTTTATCTAAGCCCATGGTCAGTTATTTCAGTGTTACAGAGACAAGGTACACAACCAAGGAGGTTTCATTGGTGCAGGGCTCTTCTATGAAAGTGCCTACCTCCTACACTCGCTGGCATTGCTTTTGTTAAATAACAAAAGCGCAGTCCTCTTGGGCAGCTAGCATTATCACTAATCTGACAGACACCATGAATCACACAGCTCTGATTAGTGTTTCCTCCTTTGCTTTGGCCTTTGGTAGATGCGTGACTTCCTTTATGTCCCTACTTCCTCCTCCATGGTTTGGAATCAGTGTCCTGCAGCTTCGCGCAACTTGTACAGCTTTGCATTGCTCTTTCTATTATTTCTTTGGCAATTTTACTATGCTGTAGATTTTTTTAAAAAGTTGCCTTCAAATGTTGGGGGGATGGTGCAGAGTAACTGTAAATGTATATGAATAGTCATTTTTAAAAAATGTATTCGGTTGTCACAGGGCTTCACTCTGCAGCTTGGACTCATAGTAGTCCTCCTGTTTTCAGCTTCCCCAGTGTTAGGATTATAGGCATATCCTACTATGCCCAGACTCTGGCCAGTTCAGCCCATCATTGGTTAGGGCTCATGCAGTATGTGGTGCTGGGGATCGAACTGAGTCCCTGCACTTGCCTAAGTTTGCCTCATCAGGTGCTTCAGTCTGCTGAGCTATCTCACTGGTCCATGGACAGTCATATTAATGCCATGGAAGTGAAAATGAGGGGAATGAAGAATGAGTCCCTATTTGTGTAAGGCAGCATGAATTTCCAAGGAAATAAAAGAAGGAATTAAGATTTTTGGGAGAAGACAATGGATTACTTTTAGGACAGGCACATCTAGACATTTCAGAAACATAAGTGTCCAGCACTGAATTGATTATAGAAGGATGAAGCTCAAAGGTGAGGTGGAAATTTGAGGATGCAGCTCAGTTGCAGAGTGCTTGCATAAGATGTATATGAACCTGGGCTTGAAGAAGCCCAGCACACACACACACACACGCGCACACACACACACACACACACACACACACACACACACACACACGGTGAATTCTGGAAAGAGACAGATCTAGAAGTCATTGGCCAGTTGCTGGAGCCATCATAGGGGACAGTTCATAAGCGGTAGCTGAGCCTCAAATAGCAGGGAAAGAAGGAGAAAGGACACATGGTCCTTTGACAGCACAGAAATTATACCATGACTGATGGTACACGTGTGCATATTACCCGTTCACCCTCATAGTGCCAAGTGAGTTATGTCACACCATATCCAGTCTTAATGCTAAATCATACGAATTGATGTGAGATGTCAATTTATACTCAGCACTGGAAATACTTCTCATGATACATGCTTTCTGTGGTTGTGTTCTCTTTTCCCATTGAAAAAATAAATCATTTATTTCCCTGTGGCTTGAAAATAAGCGTACAATACACTTAGAGAAGCAGGGCTCTTCTATAAAAGTTAGATGGCCAGTGCTGATGGGAAAATTCTAATTTCTTTAAGGTTGATCTTTTCAGTGTCTGGCACAAAAATGAAATTAATTCATATTATGAAATATCTTATGTTTTCCTTTTTTGTTTTAATGAAATGCTTCAAGACCAGAGCTGGCTTAACAGTATTCCTCAAATAAAACACCATCAAGTATAAGTATTGCGAAGGCCTCTAAATTTCCTTGTTAAGTGGTGTGCACATTTATATGAGAAAGGATTTTAAAAAAAATTTTCCCTTTGCTAGCTCTCCCCTGACCCCACTTAGGTTGGTTAGCTAATTAACCAGTCATAAAGAAAAGATGAAAGTATATAAGCCTCAAATCTTTGTATTCTGGAAAAAGTATATAGTCACAAAGCAATGAAAATAATTTACTACTAATGAGAAACAGAAATAATGACCAGTGGAAGTAATGAAAACAGATCACCAAAGGTCAAAGCTACAGAAAATTAGTTCTGTGTTGGTGTGGTTTGTTGCTGTCGCTGTCACTGCCCATGGCCTGGGCAGTGGCTGAATGACCACTGGTGGTAGTAGCAGAAAGTTCTTTGGCTCAGAGAACAGTGGGATCCCAACTTAGGAGTGAGCTCTGTTCCAAGAGAATGTTCACAAGTTGAGTTTGTTCGGAAGTCTGAGTCTGAAACACCTTTGACACAGATACACCCTGATGCTGTTCCTGCACCCACACACTGAGATGTTTCTCTGTCTCCTCTATCATTAACGAAACACTTGGGACTGTTTTTGATTTTACTGGGACAGTAGACTCCGCATGTTACATATCCGGCCCTTGTTCATTAGAATTCTGTTAAAGAGTTCCTAAGAATGAGCCATGCCTGCCATTTATTCACTTTGGCCCAATTTCTCAATTATTTTCACGGTTATTGCTTTGTGATTCCTGCACGTTAGTCCCCTGCACATCACCACTGCTTTTCCTCGTGCTTACGAGTAACCTGGGTTTGACTGAACACGGTACTACTGTATACTATCACATCGTGCGCTAAGCACACAGCAGCACAACTCTGACACGTCTGGCCTACACACGAGCTACTTCCGGGATTGGTTGGGCACTACAAATGTTCCTAATGTGAAGTCTGCTCTTAGCCATGAAAGCGTGCAACTCCACTGTTGTAAGCCAGGGACTTAGTGAACACTATCTTTCAACTTCATTGGCTACACAATTGCATACCGTGATTTTTTTTTTTTTTTTTTTTTTTTTTCAACCAGACTCCATCTCTCCACAGCAAAGTCCTGGCCTTTGTCTCGATTCTCTCACCTTGAGATAACCAACTGCTTCTTCAACTAGTATGGACCCTCTGTGCTGCAGCATAGCAGGTAGATATAGTCTTGTGACCTGTTTGACCTGGAAGAGGAACTTGTCACAGTTCATCTTAGGTGCTGCGCTGTGGACAGGTCTATGGCTAGCAAACCTCATTTCCTCTTTTAAATTACCATGGCAGCATCATGCCTTCCTACAAGGCTTCCTTGTAGTCAGGGTGAGGCTTGTGAATGAATTCTACGCATGGAAAGGCAATGATGTATAGCAGTGCTCGTCATGTGGTAATGTGCATTTCTACACCCAGAAATCTTGTTCAAATGCAGATCCTTATTCAGTAGGTCTAGGGTGGTTACATGCGACCATACATTTTGATAACATCCCAGATGATGCCAGTACTGCTAGTTACACAGACAATACTTCAATCAGTAAGTTCCAGCCTGTCCATGAAATGTCCTATGCAATCTTCCATGTACTCTCTGCCTTACCCACACAGCTGACTAGCAAAGCACTCAGGATGGAAGTCTCCTGATTGCTGGAGGGAGATTGGATCCTGCGTCACTTGCTGGAGGAGCTCTGTTTGGAGCACTGACATCTCAAGAGGGGTGTGAAAGTGGAAGAAAGTAATCTATTGTGCTAAGGTCATGACTATATGGGCTCACTTATTTCCACAAAGTGGCTTACTAAGTAACACTCCCTCTTATCCACACTCATTTTTGCATCCTTGACTTATGGTTTTGAATTAACTCAGTAAACTTATTGAATACCAGCGTTGCACCAGGTCTAGCAATAGATGTTGGTGAGTACTTATGTGAAAGAAGTAGAAATGCTTTTTTAAGGAGATAGAGGAGGTGAAAAAAAAATGAGGCCAGTGAATTCACACATTTCATAGTGACCAGAGTCCATCAAGAGCCAGTGTCTGATCTCAGGAGAAGGTGGTGGAAATCTTAGTTGTGCACATCAGGAAAGGATTTTGAGAACAAAGTGTATTAGTGATATCAGCCTTGACAGGTGAGTATCTTTAACTTTTTTTTTTTTTTTTTTTTTTTTTTTTTGTCTTTTTGAGACAGGGTCTTGCTGTGCAGTTCAAGCTGGCCTTGAGCTCACTTTTGTAGCCCGGGCTGGTCTCGAACTCACTCTGATCCTCCTGCCTCAGCCTCCCAAGTGCTGGGATTACAGGTGTGCGCCACCATGCCCGGCTCACGGTATCTTTAACTTTTACTGTGAAGGGTAAGGCTGAGAAGATTGGAGGAGTTAAAGGCACTAAGAATGAACACAGCACAATGGGAGACTCACCATGAAGATCAGGTGTAGGGTGAGGGATTGGAGTAATGAAATAGCAGAAATGAAGGCCAGGTTGGGCCACAGAATACTTTCAATGGCAGCTTAAGGTGTGTGGACTTTATCGAAGGGAACTGAGGAAAACCTTGATAGGTTAAGCAAGAGTGGCATCTCACTGTTTAATGTAGAGGCAGCAGGAGAAGAAGGGGCTGGGGTCACTCTCTCGTCTCTCCATAGGTTTGCCACAGCAATTCAGGTACAGGATGTGAGGTCTGAAGATGGTGAACAAGGAAATGAAAAAAGGAAAGGCGGTCTGCCAACAGCACTGTGAGGAAGGCAGAGGCATACTCCCTGCCCCTATCTATCCCATTTTCAAAAATGAGCAAACTGAGCGGAGCCTGCGTGCCCGCCGCGGGTAAGCTCCCTGCGCCCCTCTGCCCCGCCTCTGTTCCAGCCCAGACCCAACCGCACCGCTAGTAGCCCAGCCCGCGCGCCGGCCGGGCCAGGATCCTTGGCCTGCCTTCCCCTCCCCCGCTGCCTCCCTCCCTCCCTCCCCCCTGTTTTTTTTTTTTTTGAATCCTCCA
>PVJA010042872.1:0-17071 GCA_004027025.1 Myocastor coypus | reverse complement strand
TTGTTTCAGAACCTTTATTTGTTTATTCACTCATTTTTATGGCTGGCTCAGCCCGTCCCGATGGCAGGGCTGACGCAGCATGTGGTGCCGGGGATTGAACCGCGGTCCCTGAAGCCGCCTAAGTTTTCCTAAGCAGGCACTTTAGACCACTGAGCCATCCCGCCGGGCCCCTCTTTTTTTTTTTTTTTAATTATTTTATTTTTTTCTTGTTTCAGAACTTTTATTTGTTTGTTTATTTATTTTTTTTATGGCCAGCTCAGCCTGCCCTGAGGGGCAGGGCTGGCGCAGCATGTGGTGCTGGGGATTGAACCTTGGTCCCTGTAGCCGCCTGCAGGCGCTTTAGACCACTGAGCCATCCTGCCGGGGCCCAAGTAAGCATTTCTTTATCTTCTAATGTATTCCATTCATCAACTCTGGTTTTTTGTGTTGTTTTGTTTCGGCTTTTTGTCAGTACCACATTGTTTTTATCACAGTAGCTTCGTGACATAACTTCAAGAAAAGGATTGTACTGCCCTCTGCCTTGCCGTTGTTGCCCAGATTTTCCTTTGCTTCTGGTTTCAAATGAATTTTAGAATTTTAGTTCTGTGAATCACGCTGTGAATCATGGAATTTTGATCAGAATTTCATTAAGTCTATACAACAATTTTGGGAGTATGGCCATTTTCACTCCAGTGGTTCTTCCTGCCCAAGAGCAAGTGATATCTTTCCATTTTCAAATCTCCACCAGAATTTCCCTTTTCAGAATACTGTAGTTTTCAATGTACAGAATGTAGAGGTTTTTTACTTCCTTCATTAGATTTTTTTGGGGGTGCGTACTGGGATTGAATGCAGAACCTTGTGCTTGACAGGCACTCTGTATCCCTGGCTTTCCTTTGTTTAGATCGATTCCTAGCTATTTTCTTTTTTGGATGCTATTGTGAATAGTATTGTTTCCCTAATCTCTTTTCCAGTGAGTTTGTTATTCATGTACAGGAAGACTAAGTGTCCTAGGTAGTGGCTACGCTCAGTGAACCTGCACCTTCTGTTCTGTTTTTTTTTGGTTGTTGTTGTTAATGCAGTACTGGAGGTTAAACCCAGAGTCTTGGCACTGAGGTATGTCTGCAATCTTTTTTTGTTTTTGTTTGTTTGTTTGTTTTGTGGCACTGGGGATTGAACTCAGGACCTTGCGCTTGCCTGGCAAGTGCTTATTATACTGAGCTGTCTACCGGGCCCCTGAGCCTGCACCTTCTGAATAAGACCAGACTCATTCAGCCTGCAGCTGTCAGTGCCCCTTCTGTGAGCTTAAGCGCAGCTAGGAGCCACTCTGTGTTCTGAACTCAGTCAGCTCCTCTCCAGGGTGCCTCTCTCTTCATATCTTTTGTGGGCTTCAGTTCATGCGTTCAGTGTTCCCACTTCCCTCCTTGTCTTAGTTAATTTACTCTCATTGCTGGGACAACTACCTGACACACAAGCTTAGGGGAGGAAAAGTCTATTTAGCTCACAGTTACTGGAGGTTCCATAATTTAAAGCAGCCTGAATCACGCAGCAAAACCTCAAGACTCTACGCCACCGTGTCCAGGATGATTCACTCCATATCTCTGGGAAACCATCGCCTGAGTGCGGGGAGAGAACGTCTGACAGCACATGCAGTCAGTTTAACGGTTCCCACCTCTCTTGGCCATGCCCCTCAAGCCCCGCCCTGGTCCTTTGGCCCCGCCCCTGAGCCACGCGCTTCACAGCCTCATGATTTACATGAGGCTTTTTTTTTTAAGAATTTTTTTTTCTTGTTTCAGAACTTTTATTTGTTTGTTTATTTATTTATTTTTATGGCCAGCTCAGCCTGCCCTGAGGGCAGGGCTGGCACAGCATGTGGTGCCAGGGATCGAACCGCGGTCCTTGCAGCCACCCAAGCTCTCCTAAGCAGGCGCTTTAGACCTCTGAGCCATCCTGCCGGGCCCTACATGAGGCTTTGAGGGGACAACTACATGCAAACCATAACACTCTTTCTTGTCTTCCTTTTTTTTTTTTTTTTTTTTTTTTCTTGTCTTCCTTACACTGCTATATTCCAGTTTCTGGATGGCAACTCCTCCCAAGACAGATACTAAATTTTATCTTAAGAAACATCTCAACTTGCGGATTTATATTAGCACATGCCCAGACTGTACTCAGTGTGAAGAACATCTTCCAAGAGGGAATATGCAAGATTTTTTTGTAGAGCAGTACTTAAAAATGAGAATTTACTATTGATTTTGATGATACCTAGTAGTAACTTTGAGCTCCGAGTAAGCACAATAGTGCTTTTGACTCCACTCTTTCTATTGGTAAATCTGTCTTACAAAGAGTTGTTCTCTATTATATTTCAAATGTTAAATATGAAATTATTGTAAAAACTTGTTCTCTCTCGTTGTACAAGTACCTACATATTATACATCTCGTTGTATAATATCCTACATTTGTACTTCACCTTGCAATGTCTAAAATATTTACTGCCTAAGCCTTTTACATAGAAGGTCTGTGAACTAGTGGTAGACCAGTCCTTGGTCTAGGATTGCTTACTGCAAGCATCCATAGGATTTTTTTTTTTTTGTCTTTTTTTTTTGTCTTTTTGAGACAGGGTCTCAGTGCGCAGTTCAGGCTGGCCTTGAGCTCACTTTTGTAGCCCAGGCTGTTCTCGAACTCGCACCGATCCTCCTGCCTCAGCCTCCCGAGTGCTTGGATTACAGACGTGCGCCACCACGCCCGGCTCCATAGGATTTATGAATGTATAGCTCCCTCGGGAATGTCAGACAAGCTATACAATTCTGAAATGTAAAACAGAAGTAAGCCACAACTTGAACACTACCCATTATACGAGGTGACACTCAAGCCTAACTTAGAGGCCTCCCCTATTACTCTGGACCACAGAGTACAAAGATGAGAAGGAAGCAGGTAAGAAGCCAGCAGGATGCCCAAGGCCTCACTGCACTTCACCTGTGCCTCGTCACTGCTTACCCCTTTGCGACTGTGAGCAAAGCATTATACTGGGTAAGATCTCTGATATTCTTGAGCTATACTTGCTAATATGATCCTCTGTGTAAGCTCAGTATATCCATTTTTATGCTTAGACAAAAGAACCATATTTTCTAATATGAATATTTAGCATAAATTTGATAAGAAACATAATAATGTGTTTCTTGGAAGATTTCTCAGCTCAGTCCTTTCTGTAAAGTTTTATTATTTATATATCTTTCTATAATTTTTTTCATGAATAAACAAATACATACAAGTGCTAAGGATGTTAACCAAAAGTTCATTTTCACCCTTTGAACCCTAATAGAACAGTTCTTCAGCTTGCACCAAGAAAAATCTTCTCTCTCAAGAGTTTAGCATTTTCTGGGTTTTTTTTTTTTTAAGGTAAATAACAAAAAGTCTCCCCAAAATTTTTATAGATCTCCCTACTGCAAGTTTGGTCCTTGGTCCTGGTGAGATCTACTATTATTATTGTCTTTTACCTAAAATATATAAATTCATTCTTCTGTGGTACTGTATATAAGAACTGGACTTACTTTAAAAATTCTTCATAGCCATTTGACAAGAAAAAATATATATAAAGGGGGAAAATGTTTTATACATTATTTCATCTGGTGAGCATCCTGGGCAGCTTCATGATGATAATGGACTTGAGGAGCTTTGACTCAAATGAAGATATACACTAAAGTTTTCCAGCAGGAGGAAGAACCACAGGAGGAAGCATTTAGTAAAAGTAGTTTGCCTGAGCGGGTAGCATCATTATGCAAGATGGAGTTGTAAATGTGTTCTTTATCTTCTCTGTTTTGCTTTTAAGGAACAACATTAACTTTTGGGCTAGATCCAGAATAGCATCATCCACATGGACATTTCCTCCAACGGTTTCAGAAAACCTTTGACAACTACTCAAGAAAATGCAGAAGATCTTGCAGACAGATGGAATCATCAGTACTGAAGCTCTTAGAAAAGGAAAAAGGAAAAGGACCGAGACAATGGACTCAGAAAATGCAAATAGTGACATGGACAAAGGACAGGTTGGTTTTCTGTGGCCTTGACTGTTAATTTTATTGTCTACTATAATTCTCATAATAATTATTAATGTTTTCCCTATTATATTAATTTATTTTTCCTTTTAATTCTTTATTCAGATATGGGAATATGATTTCATGCTCTCTTTTCAATGTCAAACAGATTGAGTTAGAAACATAGATGATTTGCTTACCTTTGTTTAATTATGGTCAAATATGTCATTGCTCAAACTAAATGTCTAATATATGTATGTGTGTCTTTGTAATACATGGAAAATTTTATGTGTACATGTTCTTATTTCATACTTTTATTGCATTTCTATGGTTTAAAACATTTTTTGTATGGGACTGGGGTTCAAACTCACAACCTTGCACTTGCGAGGCAGGCACTTGTGCCACGGAGCTATCTCCCCAGCCCCTAAAACATTTTTAAAAAGATAAACAGTGAAGGGCCAGCCAGATAGCTCAGCAGATTAAAGCACCTGCATAGGCAGGTGTGTGGACTGGGATTCGGTCCCCATTGTGCCATGCCAGCCCTCCCTCTGCCAAGGCATGCTGAGACAGTGATTGAGACTGGGCATGGCAGTGCATACCTGTAATCCCAGCACTTGGGAGGCTGAAAACAGGAGGATCATTATGAGTCCTAGCTGTGTGGTAAGACCTTATACTAAGAACATTTTTAAAAAATGATAAACAGCAAAAATCTACTTCACGTTCCTGTCTCCTCCCTATCCTGCCAGACCCGACCCCAGCCTAATACATACCCCTCCTGGCTACAGGAAACCACATTATTGCTTGCTTGCTTTTTTTTTTTTTTTTTTTTTTTTTTTTTTTTTTTTTTTTTTTTTTTTTTTTTTTTTTTTTTTTTTTTATCTTTTTAAGACAGGGTCTCCCTTATGCAGTTCAGGTTGACCTTGAGCTCGCTTTTGTAGCCCAGGCTGGTCTCGAACTCACACCAATCCCCCTGCCTCAGCCTCCTAAGTGCTGAGATTATAGGCATGCACCACCACACCCGACTACATTACTTTCTTATTTCTTCATGTGTTTCTTTGTTCAAATAAAATAAATATGAATATACATTCTTCCTCCTGTTTGGAATAAAAATAACTTACCATATGTACTGCTTTACATTGCCCTATGTTTCCATATAATTTGAAGATCTTTCCATTAATATATTGCTTTCTCTTTTTTAAGCTCAATATAACTCTAGCTTTTATTTAACCAATATCCTGTAATAAGTAGGGTTGTAGGGTTGTGGGGCCCAGCAGGATGGCTCAGCGGTCTAAAGTGCCTGCTTAGGAAAGCTTGGGTGGCTGCAAAGACCGCGGTTCGATCCCCGGCACCACATGCTGTGCCAGTCCTGCCCTCAGGGCAGGCTGAGCCGGCCATAAAAATAAATAGACAAACAAAAATTTTGAAACAAGAAAAAAATAAAAATAAAAAAATAAGTAGGGTTGTTTTTATCTCTTTAAATTATAAATCACACTATGCTGTTGACATAATATATACATCATTTGCAAATACATTGATATCAAGCCGGGCATGGTGGCTCACGCCTGTAATCCCAGCACTTAGGAGGCTGAGGCAGGAGGATTGGTGCGAGTTCGAGACCAGCCTGGGCTACAAAAGTGAGCTCAAGGTCAGCCTCAACTGCATAGCAAGACCTTGTCTCAAAAAGCCCCCCCCCCAAAAAAAACATTGATATCATAATATAAACCTTAATTTTTTTGTTTTTTTCATATCAGCATTATTTTATAATAAGGTATATGTATAGAATTTCAGGTATATAATACATTGTAGGATAAATATAAGCAAAGTTGCTGTGGCGAAACACACATTATTGTCATTCACACTGTTATATTTGCAGTTATTTCTAGAGCAAGAAAAGCTAAAATCTTTTCATTTAGCATGAATGCCAAATGCATTACAATTTTGTTACCTGCAGTTACCTGCAATGTTGACCATTGTGTGATTTTGCATTCTATGACTTAATGTGCCTTTTTTTCTAACCCCTCTTTCACTTACTCCCAGGTGAATTACTATTTTATTCTCTATGTGTATTTGAGAGGTTGTACTTGTTTCAGAGTCTAGATGTAAGTGATATCATGCAGTATTTTTCTTTCCATGCCTAACCTCACTTAATATACTGTCCTGCAGGTTCATCCATATGACAAAGACATCAAAATGTTATTCTTGGGGCCCGGCAGGATGGCTCAGTGGTCTAAAGTGCCTGCTTTGGCGGCTACAGGGACCACGGTTTGATCCCCAGCAGCACATGCTGTGCCAGCCCTGCCCTCAGGGCAGGCTGAGACGGCCATAAAAATAAATAAATAAACAAACAAAAGTTCTGAAACAAGAAAAAAAAGGAAGTTATTCTTTTTTAAGGCTGAATGATGTGCCATTATACACACGTGCACATATATGTGTATACTAAACATATTTGATACTTTCATTAATAATTCATCCTCCTGCCAAGCATGGTGGCACATGCCTGTAGTCCTAGCACTTGGGAGGATGGGGCAGGAGATGTGAGCTCAAGACCAGCCTAGGGTACAAAAAGTGAGCTCAAGGCCAGTCTGAACTGCATAACAAGACCCTGTCTCAAAAAGACCAGAAAAAAAAAAAAAAAATTCATCCTCCAAAGGACACTTTTGTTATTTCCATACAATCAGTAGTATTTTCAGCATCTGCCTGTATTGTTGAGTGCATATCTGATCCAGTGCCTCTAATGGCTATATAGTACCATGTTTACTCATTCATTCCTGAAGTTATGTGTCCCTAGGTTATGTCCAGCATCTTGCTTCCACAAACAATGACAAAATCTTCATCTGTGTCTATTAAGATATAAAGTGGGAATTTCTTTGGAACACAGGACGGGGATTTATGGCTTGCAAATTACATGTTTACTTCCAGTTCACTTGACTGGACATTATAAGATTGCTTTTCAGAATGTTCATCACTGTGCCTTCGCAGTAGCAGTGTGCAAGGCTTCCCTTCACTTATGCTCCCCTTCTAACACTTAGTGTTAGTATCTATATTTTAATTGTTGCCAAACTGATAGATGAAAATGTCGCGCTGTACTTTACTAATGCAAGTTTTAGATGACACAGGAGCACTGATATTAAAAGTTCTTAGACATTTCCTTGTATACGCATGCTGAAAGTTTGTTTCACTTATAAATCTTTTCTTGCAAGGACAGACTCTTTTTTAAATAATATTTTTTCTTGTTTCAGAACTTTTTGTTTGTTTGTTTATTTATTTTTATGGCCAGCTCAGCCTGCCCTCAGGGCAGGGCTGGCACAGCATGTGGTGCCAGGGATCGAACCGCAGTCTCTGCAGGCGCCCAAGCTTTCCTAAGCAGGCGCTTTAGACCACTGAGCCATCCTGCCTGGCCCCAAGGACAGACTCTTGAGTGAAAATCTTTGCAAGATAAGGTCAAAACACTTTCCAAAGTAGTATACCAATGTCTGTGTCTACCAGCAGCAAATAGGAAACTCCAGGGACCCATGTCCACTCGATGCATGGCTTCATGAAGCTTCTTAATTTTCTCCCAAATGATATTTCGTCATGGCATGTCAAGTGATATTTTGCACCAAACTTGATCTTTTCTATAACTGCTAATGAGGGTGAGCATCTTTTTGTATATTTCTTGGCCTGTGTGTTTACTGTTGTATAAAACAGTTCTTTATGTCATTTGCTTATTTTGCTCTTGGAGTTCTAGGTTATTTTTTCCTTATTGATTTGTAGAAGAAAAAATATGCACACAAACACACACACACCTTTATTATTAGTTAACAACACAGATACTTATCTTCCATTGGTTTTATATTCTTTCCCTTTCTTTAAATGTTCACTTATGAATAAAAGTTTTAATTTTGGCTTAATGTATTAATATTTTATTATTAACTACACTTTTATGTTTACAATCTATCCCAAGGTCAAAATATATCTACTTTTCATTTCTTTTTTTTAATATATTTTTGGCTGGGCGTGGTGGCTCATGCCTGTCACCCCAGCACTCGGAAGGATGAGGCAGGAGGATCAGTGAGAGTTCGAGACCAGCCTGGGCTACAAATCTGAGCTCAAGGCCAGTCTGAACTGTACAGCGAGACCCTGTCTCAAAAAGACAAAAAAGAAAAAAAAAAAATATATATATATATATATTGTTGTTGTTGTTGTTATAGGGTCTCACTACTCAGCTCAGACTGGTGGTGATCCTCCTGCTTTCAGCCTCCCCAGTGCTGGGATTTACAGGCAAATTCCACTTTACTCAGACTCTGGCTGGCTCAGCCCGACCTAGGCTGATGGGGCATGTGGTGCCAGGGATGGAACTGTACTCCTGCACTTGCCTAAACTTGCCTAAGCAGCCACTTTAGTCTGCTGAGTTATCTCGCTGGCTCTTATTTCTATTACACAACTTAAAAATTTACTTTAAAAACTGGGTGCCATGGCAGCGTGCACCTGTAATCCCAGCACTTGGGAGGCTGAAACCAAGAGGACCACTACAAGTCTAATCTGTCTATGGAACTCTGTAGATCCTGTAGAGTCTCTACTAAACAGAAAAAATAAAAAAAGATTTGCTTTGGATCTTTAAATTCTTGACACCCCGCCCCCTGGTGTGTGTGTGTGTGTGTGTGTGTGTGTGTGTGTGTGTGTGTGTGTGTGTGTGTGTGCGCATGCGCACACGTGCACGCGCGTGTGTTTCTGTGTGTGCGCCTGTGTGTATGCACACAGGAGTCCACTGTCTCTGTTCTTTTCCCAAGTAGTTCATCAGCTTTTCCAGTTTCGGTTGCTGAACAGATTCCCCCTGCCCAGGAGCCCCCGCGCCACCACTCCGTCATAACCGATGTCCTTCATGGTCCTGTGTCTATTTGGGCCTCATTGTTCCATCTCTTGACTGTGCCATCTATCCCTTTATCTACTCTATTGTGTTAATTACGCCAGATTTCCAATAAGCCCTTGTACCTGTAAAGAAAAATTCTATTCGACTTCCTCAGGAGTTCTGCAGATGTTCTTTGCCTTCTGATCATTCACCTACATTTTAAAATAACGTGAAGTTCCAGTAGTTTGGGATTTTTTGCCAAATTGTATTAACTCTATACCTCATGTGGAAGATAATTAGTATTTTTATATCATGGCTTTTTTATTCTTGCACATGATGTCTGTGTAGATGACTCTGCTGGGGATCAAACCCAGGGACTCATACACACTTGACAAAGGCCCTACCACTGAGCTGTACCACAGCCAACAACCAACTTCCATTAAAGCTTTTTTACTTTCTTCCTGTCTTAAAACTTTTGTTGTAAGCTGGGCGTGGCGGCTCACGCCTGTAATCCCAGCACTTGGGAGGCTGAGGCAGGAGGATCGGGGCAAGTTGGAGACCAGCCTGGGCTACAAAAGTGAGCTCAAGGCCAGCCTTAACTGCATCATGAGACCCTGTCTCAAAAAGACAAAAAAAACCTTTTGTTGTGTATTAATGACATCTGCTCTCTGAGGAAGATTTAAACACAAATATACAACATTAAAACATAAATAGACAATATCTTGGGATTGGCAACTGTCAAAAGGTACCATAAAAAAGTATTTCCCAGAGATTTTTTTGTTTGGTAGTTTTTGAGAATTTAAAATGAGCCTTTACTGGCACAAGTGCCTGCCTGGTAAGTGTAAGGTCGTAAGTTCAAACCACAGTCCCACAAAAAATAAAATAAAATAAAATAAAATGAACCTTTATTACTAAGCATAGGGTCGCCAGTCATTTCTCGCACAGGAGAAGACCGATCAACCCCTAGGCCAAGAAACAAAGAGTTTTTTTTTTCTTTTTTCTGTCTTTTCGAGACAGGGTCTCACTATGTAGTTCAGGCTGGCCTTGAGCTCACTTTTGTAGCCCAGGCTAGTCTCGAACTCACACCAATCCTCTTGCCTCAGCCTCCCAAGGGCTGGAATTGCAGGTGTGCGCCACCACGCCTGGCCCTTCTTATGTTATTTAACTGCAAATAAAGTTTCTTTTCAGGGCATCAGTACAACTGAGTTGGAATTATCTAAATAAACTTCTAATGCCATTCTTGCCAGGCAGGCACTTATCCCACTTATCTCGACCCTCCAATGCCATTCTTAAAGTATTATAAATAGGTTATATTGAGAATAAACTTAAGCAATACTTCTTTTAGGACTAATGATAAATTATGAGGTAGAATAACTTCAGCAAACTTCCTAGCCCTAGACCCCAAAATTAAGTTTACACTGACTTTATTTTATTTTTTCTTGTTTCAGAACTTTTGTTTGTTTATTTATTTATTTTTATGGCTGGCTCAGCCTGCCCTGAGGGCAGCACTGGCACAGCGTGTGGTGCCAGGGATCAAACCGCTGTCCCTGCAGCCGCCTAAGCTTTCCTAAGCAGGCGCTTTATTTTTTTTATTTTTTTATTTTTTTATTTTTTTGTCTTTTTGACACAGGGTCTCGCTATGCAGTTGAGGCTGGTCCTGAACTCACTTTTGTAGCCCAGGCTGGTCTCGAACTCACACCGATCCTCCTGCCTCAGCCTCCCGAGTGCTGGGGTTACAGGCGTGAGCCACCACGCCCGGCTAGGTGCTTTATTTTTTTATTTATTTATTTTTGTGTGTGTGGGACCAGGGTTCGAACTCACGACCTTGCACTTGCCCAGCAGGCACTTGTGCCTCGGAGCTATCTCCCCAGCCCCGTAAGCAGGCGCTTTAGACCACTGAGCCATCCGGCCGGGCCCCTGAGCTGACTTACATACCAGTGGCTTTTTAGTAAGGAGAGATCTATGTTGCTAAGTACCCACTCTTTAATGCAAAGACTTGTGTTTACTTTTTCAAATGGTTCAATCTCACATGTAAGCCCTTAGCAGATCCCTAATAAAAGACCAGTTTGTAAAACTGGGCCATTTTAATGTTTTTACAATTTAATAAATAGTTTTCTTGCTGGGCGTGGTGGCTCACGCCTGTAATCCCAGCACTCGGGAGGCTGAGGCAGGAGGATCGGTGCGACTTTGAGACCAGCTTGGGCTACAAAAGTGAGCTCAAGGCTAGCCTGAACTGCATAGCGAGACCCTGTCTCAAAAAGACAAAAAAAAAATAGTTTTCTTGATGAATGTAGTCATGAGAGTTATTCATCAGTATTCCACTTATGGTCTTCCTGATTGGTCTGTAATCTTCAATAAGTGTAAGGAGCTATTGTATGAAACATCTGTCAAACTTGTAAGACTGCACTGATGCACCCATCATTTTCAGGATTGTTGGCTACCTGGTCGTATTTACCCAAATAACCTTGCCTCATGGTGTCACCAGGCCCAACTCACTCACATTCACCTCACTCACTGTACCTTTCGTAATAACCCCCAAAGTTGTATACAGTGGCGATGAAGGATTCTTTTTCACACTAAGTATTGGCAGGCAAAAGGTGGCTTTCAGCTCAGGCTGTGGTACATGGGCCTTCTTAAAACATAAGCCCATTGGCCTAATGAATCTTTCATCTTTAGGTGGCTTTCTTGTAAAGCCATCTCCAACAAAGCAGACTCTAGTAACCATGCTCTTCTACACCTTCTTTTTTCTCTTTGCAATTTGAATAAGTTTTCTCTTTTCAGAGTTTGAGTTTTATTATCAAGCTATTCCAGCCTTGATGCAAACGTGCGCAGAGGGTACAGCCGCTCCTTCCGCTGCTGCTTCTTGGTCTTCAGCTTCCCCTCGTGCTTATTGAGCCGAGGGCGCATGGCTCGTGTCTTCTTGGGCCGAAGGTCCAGAGGCTTGTACTTCTTGCCCTTAAAATATTTCCTGAGGTTTTCTTTTTGGGTCTGGTTGATGACAGTGAAAACACGGGCGATGGATTTGCGGACAACTCGAATCTTGGAGAGCTTGGACGCCGCACCGCCCGTCACTCTGGCGACGCGCAGCTGCGACAGCTCCACCGTCAGGTCGTCCAGCTATTTCAACAACTCTTCTTTCTTCTTGCCACAAAGATCCCGAGCCTTAATCTTGGCCATAGTTGCAAAAGTCGCCGCCGCCGCCGCTGCTGCCGCCTACTCCGAGAGCTCCAATAACTTTTTTTTTTTTTCTTGTTTCAGAACCTTTATTTGTTTATTCACTCATTTTTATGGCCGGCTCAGCCCGCCCCGAGGGCAGGGCTGGCACAGCATGTGGTGCCGGGGATCGAACCGCGGTCCCTGCAGCCGCCTAAGCTTTCCCAAGCAGGCGCTTTAGACCGCTGAGCCATCCCTGGGCCTTGAGCACAAACTTTGGACAGAGGAGCTTCCCATTTTCCCGCTTTTTCTTTTCTTTCTTTTTTTTTTTTTTTTAAAGATTTTTTAAAAATTTATTTCTCTTAAACCTCATTATTTGTGCTATGGCTGGCTCAGCCCGCCCTGGGGTGGGAGTGCGCAGCATGTGGTGCCAGGGATCAAGGAGGGTCTCAGCGCTTGCCATAAGTTTTCTCAGCAGGTGCTTTTAGACCACTGAGCCATCTCGCTGGCCCTCCCGCTTTTTCTTTTCATTTTTGTTTAATTGTGTTGGAGGGGCCTAGTGGCCTCAGAGACCGCAGTTCGATCCCCGGCACCACATGCTGCGCCAGCCCTGCCCTGGCGGGGGTGGGCTGAGCCGGCCATAAAAATGGATGAATAGACAAACAAAGGTTCTGAAACAAGAAATAAATAAAATTTTAAAAATTCTTTAAAAAAGGAATCATGTTGGAAAGTACTTTTGCATAAGACCGACCTCTCTATCTAGCAGGTTCACAGGTACTGCGCCTTGTGAAATCTTTTTTTTTTTTTTCTTGTTTCAGAACCTTTGGTTATTAACTCATTTTTATGGCCAGCTCAGCCTGCCCCAAGGGCTGGTGCAGCATGTGGTGCTGGGGATCGAACCGTGGGCCCTGAAGCCACCCAAGCTTTCCCAAGTAGGCGCTTTAGACCACTGAGCCATCCGGCCGGGCCCCATTGTGAAGTCTTTTCACTGCTCTTTTGTTTGGTGCTTCTCTTTTCATGCATCTTGATAGACTTCTTCATTTGTATTTTCTCCTCATGGCACTGTCTGTGGTAGAGCTCAGCCTTCAGGCCCATCTTTTTTTTTTCCCGTCTTTGAACAAGTTGAGCCTCTCGACTTTCCTTCTTTCTCTTTTTCTCATAGTAATCCAAGCAGTACCCATGGCATTTACGGTGTAATTCAATATATTCATTGCGTGGCATGATGGCAGCTGCAGAGCTGCCATGGGTGGCCTCAGGTGTGCAAAGACCCCAGAGATTTTTAAAGAAACACTTTATGGAAGTCTGACATCCTGTAAGATGCCCTCCTGCACCCTTGTGACCACTAGCCATACTTGCCTCTGCAGGAAACTGCTTAATACACAGTGTCCTTTCCAACACTGGCCACTAATCATTTGTAGTTGGTATAAAGAAGCAATATGTTTGGTTTGGTTTGATTTGGTTTGGTTTGGCTTGACTAGTACAGGGTCTACAGGGTCTCACTATACAGATTGGACTAGAAATCCCCTTGTTTTCTGCCTTCCAAGCGCTGGGATTGCACTACGTCACCACACCCACCCTCAATCACAGTCTCAGTGCTCCCCGAGTGCAGAGCCCGTAATGCATACAAGGGACCCAAGCGATGAGACATCCGGTCCCTGTGCCTGTCTAAGCGGGCGCTCTAGTCCTCTGAGCCATCTGGCCTGCCCAGGAAGCAATGCATTTTGTACTTCCCACCATTCAGTTAAGGTTTCCTACTTTATTGCATCATATTTATGTATAACTTCACAGATGAAGGAAGTAAGATACAAGTTGTGAAGCATTTGACCTAAAACAGACTGCATTTCAGAGCAGGCTTGATTTGAATGGCGCTTTTCTGTATTCTACTTTGTTTATGCTAATTCAGTGCACACGCCTGAACAAGCAGAAGTCACAGTTCAGAGTTTGCAGCCTCAGTCCTTCACAGATTTTTCCTTAGAAAGAAACTAATAATTGTCCGGAAACCCCTACTTTGTCGCAGAAACTACAAATATCCTCAGAGATTTTTGTTTTTGTTACATGGTTATTGTGCCAGAAGTATGAAAATAGCCAATCCCGAGAGCGAAATTCAAATCTCCTCGCTGCTGCTTGGCTGCTACTTTGTAACCACTCTTAGCAGACACACCCTTGCTTTTGTTCTCCCTAACGTCCTAAAATCCCTGAGATGATGCCAAAACGCTCCGCACATTCTGAGGCTTTTTTTTTTTCTTTTTTTCTTTTTTTCTCCCATACCAGGAATCCAACTTTGTGCTTCCCAGGCAGGCATTTATGCCACTCAACTATCTTCCCAGCCCTCTAAGGCTTTTTTAGTGCAGTATTTTATTAAATTAAATTATAAAGGGGCTGGCGAGATAGCTCGGCAGTTTAAGCACCTGCCTGGTAAGTGCAAGATCTCAAGTTCAATCCCCAGCACCACATACTGTGCCGGCCCAGAACCTGGGCACAACATTCCCACCACTGAAACCCAGCAAGGAGGCATAATTCCAGCACTGGGGATGCTGAGACAGGATGAATACTGTGAATCCAAGCTGCACAGGAAGATCCATACCAGATAAATAAGTATTTTTTAATTAAAAATAAATGAATTTTTTAAAATGGGGGAAAAAAAGAAAAAAAAGAAATAGGGCTGGGGAGATAGCTCTGCGGCACAAATGTCTGCCTGGCAACTGCAAGGTCATGAGTTCGAACCCCAGTCCCACAAAAAATAAATAAATAAATAAATAATAAATGAATTAAAAAGCATTATACAAGGGCATGCTAGATAGCTCAGCTAACCAAGCACCTGCTTTGGCAAGCACAAGGATCAGGGTTAGATCCCCAGTCCTACAAGCCACACCAGCCCCACGTGGTGCGCTGAACCAGGGACAGAGTCTGGGCGTGGTGGCACAAGCCTGTAATCCCAGTGGTAAGGAGGCTGAAAACAGGAGGATCACTACGAGTATGCTCTTCCTAGTGAGACCCCGGACCAAATACACAAATAATAATAATAGTAAATTATTTAGCGGCAGGAGGCATAACATATTTAGGGCTTAAAGTAAAAAAAAATGTCGGCATTTTTCTGACCATATCTGAAATTGTTTTTGCTCACAATTCTTGGGTGCTCTAGGAACACAGTCCCATGAATTTTGGGGGTCCACAGCCCTGTAGACTGCTTGGTACTGTTCACTGAGGCTGGGCAGAAAGTCAGAATTCTGGTTTCTACTTCGAAAGAGGCAGCTATGCGGGAGACTATTCTTCCCTCCCCTGAGTACTTCCCAAAGGCTACGGACAAGCCAGGGCAGTTGCTAGCAGCAAGGGCTGTGGGTGCAGACATTTGTGGGCCTGAGAAGGCCTCTTTGGTGCACAGAGCTTGTGAGAAGCCACCCCAGGGTCATGGCCCTTGTATTACTCTTCTCTCGTTGCTAGGACACTCAAAATGAAGGAAGGAAAGGTTTATAAGCTCACAGTTACTGGAGGTTTCAGTCCATATTTGGCCGGCCTAAGGCTGAGTGGAAAAGGGTAAAGAGCATCCAGTTCATGGCGGCAGAACAATAACAACACGACAGAGGCAACAGACCAAGCAGGGGAGCAGAGAGAAACAGCAACAGCTTGAGTCTGTCTCTGTCTCTCGCTTTATATTACATTCAGGCTCTCCGCCTCAGGCTATCCACCTTAGGCTACACCCATAATCCCAGAAGTATTTAAAATACATAATCCCAGGGATGATGGATCAAGTCTCAAATTCTAGATCAGTACTAAAACACATAGAAGTCCCCACCCAATGACTGCATGAGGCTTTGGGGGGACAACTAGTCATAAACCATAACATTCCGCCCCTAGACCCCCAAAGTCTCATACATATCCCTCAGTACAAAAAAACATTTTAGTCCATCTGGAAGAGTTGCCAAAGTCTCAACAGTTTCAGCATTGCTGAAAAGTCCAAATCCCAAGTCTCCTCCAAGATCCAAGGCAAACTCTCAACTGTGAGCCCCTGTACAATAGAAGAGTTAAACATATTCAACATTCAAAGGCACAAGATAAACATTACAATTCCAAAAGTTGCAAACAACAAGGTAATACAAAACATTGGGACCAGCACATGTCCAAAATCCAGCAGAGGGGCCTGGTAGGATGGCTCAGTGGTCTAAAGTGCCTGCTTGGTAAAGCTTAGGCGGCGTCAGAGACTGCGGTTCAATCCCTGGCACCACATGCTGCGCCAGCCCTGCCCTCAGGGCAGGCTGAGCCGGCCATAAAAATAAATAAACAAACAAACAAAATCCAGCAGGGTAAACATTAAATCCCATAGTTCCTGGAACTGGAGAATCTGAAGCAGTCTGCACTGAGTTGTGAGCATCATGCAACTCTGTCCCTGAGGTACTCTTGGTGGTAGTTTCCACGGCTTCTCTCTTAGGCCACCTTTGTTCCCTCTTTGCATAATCCATGTTCCTGGCTTTTCCAAACTTCTGGGGTTTCCACTGAATCGGCTTCTCTCTGCTTCACACACTTCCCTCTCAGGAGCACACTGCCTGTCCTCCCAGGCCTTCTTCTGAAATTGAGGTAGAAGCCTTCTTAAACTCAGAACTCCCATATTCTGCATATGTTTATGTGGATGATGCCAAGGGTTGCTGCCAGCTGGAGCAGTAGCCAGGCTTTCTTCTCTCTTGGCTGTAGGGATCAAGGGCCTACATTGCTGAGCACTCTGACCTTGATTCCCCGGAACAAATTCTCCATGCCGGCGCCATTTTGGAACCTGGTTTGGCTGCTGCCACCATTCGGGTAATTGGGTCTCTGTGGCTTCCTTCTCGAGGCAAAATCTCTCTCCCTTTCAATTCTGAGGCTGCAAAAGCTGCCACCTCTTGTGATGCCCTCTGGCCATCTTCTTGATTCTCTGGTTCCTTCCCAGCAATGGAGATCCTTTCAGCTCTGTCTTTGCAGTCCAAAGCTTTCCTAATGTTTCCTTTCTGGCCAAACTCGCATTTTATTTTTTTTATTTTTATTTTTTTAAGACTTTTTTATTTTATTTATTATTTTTTTTCTTGTTTCAGAACCTTTGTTTGTTTATTCACTC
>PVJA010042871.1:0-17082 GCA_004027025.1 Myocastor coypus | reverse complement strand
TTATTTTTTCTTGTTTCAGAACCTTTGTTTGTTTATTCACTCATTTTTATGGCTGACTCAGCCCGCCCGGAGGGCAGGGCTGGTACAGCATGTGGAGCCCGGGATCGAACCGTGGTCCCTGAAGCTGCCCAAGCTTTCCCAAGCAGGGCTTTAGACCACTGAGCCATCCCGCCAGGCCCCTATTCACTCATTTTTATGGCCGGCTCAGCCCACCCCGAGGGCAGGGCTGGCGCACCATGTGGTGCTGGGGATTGAACTGCGGTCCCTGAAGCCACCCAAGCTTTCCCAAGCAGGCGCTTTAGACCACTGAGCCATCCCGCCAGGCCCAAAATGGAGAATTTCTTTATACATTTTTGGCAAATCCTACTCAGGACCTGTCCTTACACTCCCTGGCCCATCCTTATATCAGTAAGTTTACACACATACCCCAGGTTGGCAAGAACAAATGGGATGGGACTCAAACAAAAATTGAGGGGTCAGGCATGGGAGAGAGGCAGATAAAGACTGGGAGCCCTGGAAAGAACACATGTGGCAGGTCAGAGGTGGGCAGATGGGTTAGGAGCTGAGCATATGCCAGGGAGGCCGGTAGGCTTTGCAGAGAAACACGCTCTGGGAGGCAGGCTGTACAGCCTTGAGCCAAAGCATAGGACAGAGCTGAAGGGCCCTCCAGCTTCTGGCTTCAGTTTCAAGAAAACAAAGCTAGGAGTCAATATTTAGCTCCTACTCCCAGACTTGGCGCTTTGATCCCTTCAGGCTGATCCTGCTTCTCCCTGGATCTTGATTAGTTTTACTCCCTTCTGTGAGTCACTTTATGTAAAGATAGAGGTGCCCACCAAGAATGTCAAACACTGGGGAGCAACAGACTTATCTGATCACAGAAACCCCAGCCCAGGAGAGGAACTCTACAGGAACCCAGTTTCCAAAATGGCAGGTGGGTCACATCCTGTCATTTGCTGGGAGCTGCAAGAGCCTAAGCAGCCACAGCCACTGCAGGGGTCTGGAAACCCACACTTCTGCCACAAACCTGGAATGCTACTTGTCACTCACAAAAGCCCAGCAGCAGCCTCTGCAGCAAGGGTGGCCCCTCCACATAGGCAGTGCCTTCCAGGGTGACAGGAAGGGCTGGTTATGGGAAAAGCTTCCCAATCTTAATGAGTGGTTCCTTTCCCCAAAGAAGAGCTTGCACCTAAGATCATTAGCATTTGGAATGCTACCAGGGCACTGAGGGCAAAGCCAACATGCAGACCCAGGTCAGGAGGAGAGCTGGGGCTTCAGTCAGGGCAACCTTGGAGGTGAGGGGAGCCTCCCAAGAGGGAGTGGTCGAGAGCTTGTCCCAGGCCACAGACTCCTTTCCCTGTTCCAGAACTTTGGGGGTTAAATCAGATCCGGGAAAGGGAAAACCTTTTCCCAGCAGCTCCGCCCTGGGTGACTCAAGCCAGAGGGAGGGGAGCTAGAGGAGAGGGAACTAGCAGCTTCCCCAGCGCCTCAAAGGTCATGAGTCAGCAGAAGAGCCCAGCCAACAAGTGAGGGCCCAGCCAGCAAGTGGGACCCCATTTGACCCCTCGCCCTCTTAGTCCCCACTCAGAGCCCCTTACCATCCTCTCATCCTCAAAGGAGTCCAGCAATGGACCCCTGCCCCACTTTGCCCACAGATTTCGGGAAATGCCTCCCTCTCCGGCTCCATCCCAAAGGGAAGTCTCCCTCGACCCCTGGCTTCCTCTCCTTAGGTCAGGAGCTGCCTCTCAGAGGACTGCTCAGATCTGCCCGCCCTCTGCATCCTTCCTTTGGACTTAGCCACCCCCTGTTCCTTCAGCAGATAAACCCATTCCCAATCCCTGGGCTCTCAAACCAGCCCCCTGATACTCCCCAGTTCCAGCAGGAAGCAGAGCTAGGCTGCCCTCCTACCCTGAGTTCACCACATTCCCACAGTTTGCCTGGGTCTGGGGAGTTGCATCAGGTTTGGGGGCTTCCCTGGGTCCAAGAATAATCCTTAGGAATTAGGGTCAGTTCTAAAGCCCCACAGCCAACTGGTTGTGCAGGAAAAATATAGTCTGGACATCCACGTCCAAGAATACCGGAGCAGGCAGAAGTCAGAATAGCACGCCTCCAGACCCTCACTGCCCACAGCACAGCTCCCAGGCCAGCCCTCTCTGACACCCCCAGAGCCAAGGTCCTCAGGTTCCCCACCAGTGGGCACTGTCTGTCAGCACCAGAGTCCTGTCCTCAGCAGCCACATGCTGTGGCCAAGAGCAGAAGCAGGGGTGAGTGCTGAGAACCAACCCCAACTTGAGGGCTTCTCTCATCTGGTGCTGAGCAAGGGCAGGAAACAAGGGTGTCTATGGAGAGAGCTGAGGGGGTGGCCCAGCACCTCTCCAGCTCCCCTACTACTTCCGCCTGGGGAGACCTTAAGCTGAAGTGTGACTTCCTGTGTAGGGGGCGCAGAGTGGGGCAGAGAAGCTGAGATGGACCCTGTGGTCTAACCCCAACCCAGCCACCTCCTTCAGAGACCCCACTTGGCTGTGCCCCTCCCCCGCAGCACTGAGTTCTTTTAATTAAAAATGTGTTTGTTCCATTGCACATCACAACCTTGGGGGAGCTCAAAACTGCAGTCACTACTTCAAGGGCCCTGCTCAAGTCCCCCTCTTGCCCGTGAACTCCTCCATCAGGGGCTCATGGCTCCTCCACCAGAGCTCATTGGATGTGCTGCATTGGTGTTGAATAACCCAACTGTGTCTACTTTGGGCTTTTATCATAATATGGTTATTTCAGATAAGTAGATAAGATCTCCCTGACAGACCACAAGCCCCGGCAGATGAGACATCAGAGAGTGCATTGGTCAAACATAGTCTTACCATCCTGCCTACCAAAAGCCAGGCCTGCAGAATGGGAGGGAAACATAAAGTCGAGTTTATGAGCTGCCTTCCAGGTGAGGCCAGCGATGCCTTCAGGGGGAGGTGAGAGGCAGCAACCCCCATAGGAACACATTTATCTCCAAAATTTCCAACCATGCCCCTCCTCCACACAGGGTACATGCCCCTCTCCTGACAACCACAGGTAAGTGAGCGCAGCTATTCCACCAATGCAGAGGAAGAGAAAGGTTGAGACCCCTTGCTCCACCCAGTTAGCCCTCAACACTTAGCAGGCCCAGAATTGAATTCATTCCTGTCCTTGTGTAGACAGAGGTCACACCTCTAACTTCTTGGCATCAGCATCAAGACCTTTCCCACAACTCACGGCTATCGCCATGGCCGTGCTGCCAGTCCATCTTGCCAGTCCTTCTTGTGTGACTCTGTCCTCTCCCTATCCCTTGGTTCCAGCCTCACACCTAGATTGTTCATTATTGCAACTGTCTTCCTTTTTCCTACCCCAATCCATTCCATACACTTTCTCTTTTCTGTTTTGAGACAGGGTCCAAGGATGGTGCCCATGCTGGTCTTATTTTAGCAAAGTGTCTACAGGGTGTTCAGGGTCTCACTACTAGATCGGACTCATAGTGACCCGCCTGTTTACAGCCTCCCAAGAGCCGAGGTTACAGGAACACGCCACCCATGCTTAAATGCCTGGGCCCAAGCTATTCTTCAGCCTCATCCTCCCAAGTAGCTGGGATGACAGGCACCTCCCCTGGCACCCTACATTCTTTCTCATCTGCAGTCGTGTTGCAGCTTGCACGCAGTGGTGTGGGAATCCTCCTTCCACCTTCAGGCCTGGCTCCAACAACATCTCCATGGAGTACTCCTTTCTCCAGTGTGTATACTCGAGGGTCCTCCTTGCTACATGATACAGTCTTGGCATAGAGTGGGCTTGGGGAATAATGAAAGAAGGAGGAAAAGAAGGAGAGAAGGAAAGAGGGAGGGAGGGAAAAGGAAGGGAATAAGGGAAGGGAAAGGAAAGGAAGGGGACGGAAAGAAAAGAATTCATCCACCTGAATCCATACTCAAGATTCTTTTTCGCTGTTGTGCACTCCCTGCAATGTTCCCATCCTCAATCCTTACTGGTCTTCAAAATGGTCACCCCAGCTAAGGTGTTCAGCTCCTGTTCCCACCACTCCTCAACAAAACTTCCCATATCCATTCCTCTACTTCCCCCAAAACCAGTCTCCCAACTCCTCTGTCTCCTTCCTTTCTAGTCACCCAGCCAGCCAGTGATTTAGATGTTAGCTCCAAACCCACTTTTCTACGGCACTTCTCCCCCCACCCATCAGACGAATTCCTTGTTCTTTTGTTTACTCAACAAATGGTTCAGAAAATTAAATAAATAAATAAATAAAATAAAATAAAACCAAATGGTTCTAGTCAGGCCAGCCACACTTGGATGCTGGGGATGGAAAGGTAGGCGATGTCCTACCCATGCTCTGAAGAGCTCTGGATAGGTCAGAGACATCCATTGTAAGCCCTGGGCCTCTGCAGCGGTACCCTGGCCCACAGCAGACAAAGGGCATTTGAGGGGCTGAGGAGATAGCTCCATGGCACAAGTGCCTGCCTGGCAAGTACAAGGTTGCAAGTATCAGTCCCACAAAAAAAAAAAAAAGGGCACCTGAGCCAGCTCCTAGGGCCATGCTCCACTACAGAAAACACGGCAGCTAGGCTGGGAGATAGCTCAGTAGACTAAGCACTTGCCTGGCAAGTGCAAGGGCCTGAGTTCAATTCCTGGTTTCACAAAACAAACAAACAAAAAACTCTCAGCTGACCAAAGACGGGTCCCCTCCCCTGTCTGGCTTCCCCTGCTGAGGAATGGCACCTCACAAGCCATCAGCTGTCTCTTCTCTAAGTGTTCCTGCAATGTCTTTCACTGTAAGCCATCTTGGATCAAACAGAAGCGCATCTCATTTTGCCACACTCAGTCCTGTCTTCACCTTCCCTTAGGCCTCCAGCATCTCCCACTCACACACACCCTCTCCACACCACACTCACATTGTCTGTTGAGTGGTGAGACACCACTAAGTCCTCTGCAGTTCTCACCTCTCCCCTGTCCCCCTGGCTCCAACTGGCTTCTGTCACAGGATGACAGCCCCACCTGACTCCAGCAGCCTCCACAAGTACCTTCATTCACTCTAAATTTTCCAGAGAATAAGTACAACACTCCTAAGCACACTGCCACAAAAGCTTCGCATTTGCTGCATGCTGTCTCCCATCTTTACCCTGTCCCTCTACTGGACCCTAAACTACAGCACAGAGGTTTCAATCACCACTGCAATCCTAGCACCTGAAACAGAGTTTAGCAAAGTAGGCACTTAATGACTGATCAGATGTATCCACCTACTTAATCTTAAAACTCACACTAGGACAGTGGTTCTCAACCTTTCTAATGCCATGACCCTGCAATACAGTTCCTCATGTTGCGGTGACCCCAAACCAAAAAATAATTTTAATGGCTACTTCAAAACTGTAATTCCAAATAAATAACATTTTCCAATGGCTTTAGGCAATCCCTGTGTTTTGGTCATTCGACCCTCAACGGGGTCGCGACCCACAGGTTGAGAACTATTGCACTAGGAGGTAGTGACCACTATGCCCATTTTAGAGATAAAGAAATTAAGGAATGAAGGAGTCACAGAACTTTGCTTCATTCATGCAGCTATAATGTGAAGGAGTCAGGTGATCTACTAGAGAGAACAGAATTAAGAAGACCTGGAAGCTGAATGGTTGGGCGAGAGAAGGAAGTTTCTGGAATGGTACAAGGATTGGGCCTGGGAAACAGGAGGGGCGGAGGGCAGAGCTAGACCACTATAGGGGCAGGTGCTGCATGGGAGTCTAGAAATGTAGGACTAGAGCAGCGGGAGGAGGCTGGATAGAAAGAAGCTCAAAAGGCTCTCAGGACAAATAGGGAAGGAAGGGATGGTGGGAAGGGCAGATGTAAGACGCTGAGAAGAAGGCATGGCGGCCATTGTTCCTGGCCCAGGGATAGGCAGCAGCCTGGGAGAGGCTGCCCATACACAGCAGGTACACCTGACTGGATGGATGAGGGCTCTGGGTATGTGACAAGCACGACTCCAGAACATGAGGAATGTCAAGGCACATTAAAACCAGCTGAGGTCAGAGAAAGAGACATTTTCCAGTGACGAAAACAACTTGCTGCCAACTTCCCCAAATTGAACTATGGAGTAAGAAACCAAGTGATTGTTGTTTAGGTGTGGGGGGAGGGGAGGGCCAGCTCAGGGACAGTGACCATGTGGAGGAGTCGCTAGCAACCTAGGCAGCGTAATTAGTTCAACAAAGGCAACCTGTATGGAAACCAGAGCCTGGGGTAGAAAAGCAAACAAAGCCCCTGTGGCGAAGGCCCTGGCCGTCTGTCTGGCTGTCCTGCCCTAATTCCCATTCCACTCCCAGATACCCCATCATACAGCACTCCAAACCTACCCCACCAGCTTGTCCCCCTCCTGGACTTGGATTCCCCATTTCGCAAGTCAGGTTCTCCGACAGCGTTGCCCAGGCAGATTCCACAGGTCCCCACAGCCAGCACACTCGGGGGCCAGCTCAACCCAAGCGCCAGGAGAGGATGGTCTACAGGCTCAGAGCCCTAGTCTCCTGCCTTCTCAGGCTCCACTCCTTCCCCTGCCATTCCTACCTGTACTCTACACAGGCATACTACTGCCCCCAGGGTCCTACACCAGGCCTAGTCAGGCCTGGACAAACTTCCCCCTACTGTCAGGAGCCAGGGCTTTCACTTTCTCCTCTTCAGACCGCTCAGGGCAGCGGCCTTCTGGGCTGGGTGACCGGAAAAACTGTCTGCCAGGACCTGAGTTTAGCCCCGGCGGCCTGAGGGTGGCAGCCGCAGCAGGCCAAAGCGGTAAGTTTCCCCTTCCTAGGAATGACCCCCTTCTGCCAGTCGCCTCTGGACCCCACCTGCCAGACTCCCTCTCCCCTCTCACCAGCGGCAGCAGGAGGCCAGACACAGTGGGGAGGCCCATATCCGGCCAGCGGGGCCTCTCACTCCCCCATTGGGGCTCCGGACAGCTGCGGTGGCAGTGGTGTCCAAAGTCTGCCCAGAAGGTCCCGGGAGCCACGAGGCCTCGGGTTGGTCTGAAGGGGCAAGCAGCGTTGAGACCTGGGTTGAGATCTCCCTAGCCCAAGGTTCTCAAACCCCGGAGGCCAGAACTGGAGCCCAAGCCTTAGAACTCCGAGAAAACTAAGGCGAGAGAAGGTGGGAGGGAAGGGAGAGCAGCAAGGGCGGTGTTGCAAGAGCACAGACAGGAAGAGCTGGGAGGAGGCTGGAGGCGGAGGAGGCGGAGGGGGAGGGGCGAGGCCTTCAGGGCCTCGGGCTGCGGTCCCAGGCTGCGCCCCCAGCGTCCGGGGCCCTGCGCCCCCAACGCCCAGATCCCACTGCTGCCCTGAAAACCAGGGGGCGAGAGCCCTTCTCTAATCATCCCGACCCTGGCAATTGCTAGATGGAAAGCAATAGGAAGACCTAGAGTTCTGGAGTCAAACTTACTGTGTTCCTGTTAGGAATTCTCCGCTTCTTAGCCGGGTGAGCTCAAACATACAGTCCCAACTCTTTGAGTCCATTTTTCAATGTTCGGAATAAAAACAGCCTCTCTCATTGGGGCTTCTGGAAGATTTACTGATACAGAGGAGCGGCAGACACACGGTAAGAGCAGTGCTTTGTGTTGTTTAGCCATAGTCCCCTGTACCCAGGCATTCTCCACGCAGTTTACCCACTCATCCTCAGCGGGAGCCCTCATCAAATTTTCTGCCCTGCCTGGGATCTTGATCTTCAGCTCCTTCCTTCTTGCTCTCTCTGGCTCCTGGATGGCATCCTGGCACTGCCACCAATCCTGGGACACCAGGGAACCACTCTCAAGCCTCATTTATTAAATGGGGGAGCATGTGTCTGCCCGGCTGCCATGCCAGGTAGAGACCACACCTGTGAAGACACCTTAAAGATGTGAATATCTCTTCAGTTGTCGCCAGAACACCGCAACATCCTTTCCTCAAGTGTTCTAGGGAACTGACCACAGAGTTAATTTACTGCAACCCTATGGCTTTAGAGAGGCTGAGAGACACCTAACAAGTTGGGAGGCAGAGCCACCAGAGAACCCTCAATTCCTAGGCATCCAGCCACTTTTCTCTCTGTCCCTTGAAGCCAGACCCCTATGGGCATCTGTGGCTTCTTTGAGCAAGTTTTCCCCCAAGGTAATTCTACAGTATAGGAACAACTTTCACTCAGTGATCACCCTGTACTTAGCCCAAACTCAAGTCTTTCATAGGATGAGGCTGTGAGAAAAGCAGAGACCAGCAGAGCAAAGTCCTAGGGCATTGTAACTTGGAAACAGAGCTCCTTGTCCCTTCTCCCATTAATCCACAGCTGACCTTCAGCCCCAAGCTCACGCCTCGCTTTCTTGCTCTTCCCTCTGTCTTCCCTCTGTGATTGCCAGCCACCCCTCTCCCCATTGGTAGGTCAGTAGGTCTGGGTCATGCGTAATGGGATAACTGGACCTGGGGGCTGACTTCAGTCCAGCCCATCCAGCAGCTTCTGACATCCTGGGGGTCTGGGAACTGGACCTGCAGAGGAAGGGACTCACTACAGGAAAGCTTTGAGGTGGGGAGGGGTGGACCTCAGGCAGAGCTCTGGAAGAAGCAGGATTGTTAGAATAAAATTTCGAAGTCAGACTAACCAGTGTGTCCTGTGAAGAAGCTGGGAAAAACTCAGGCTCCTTAAAGAGAGGCCTGGAGTGTAGCTCAGTGGCAGAACCCTTACCTTACCAGGCTTTGGCTTCTATCCCCAGCACCATAGATAGATGGATGGATGGATGGATGGATGGATGGATGGATGGATGGATAGAACAATAGATAGTGCCTCTCACAGAGGTCTGATAATTAAATGCACATAAAATATTTAGTGTTTGCCATACATTAAGCATTCTATAAGCACTAGCAATATAGTAGTTCATATGAATAACAACTTCAATATCCCATTTTTAATGTTAGAAAATAGTCTGTACAAGATGCCAAAGCCATTATGTACAAAAAAATTTCTCTTCATGATTTAAGGTTAAATAGTGATTTACTAGGTTTAAAGCTTTGACACAGATAGTATTAAATTGTTCAACAGAATTTTAAAAATAGAAGAAAAGATAGTGAAAAGTGGTTAGATCTAGGAGTATGGAAAGCTAGCTCCCTTTGGGCTGGGGGTGTAGCTCATTGGTAGAGCACTTGCCCGAGACACCCAGACCCTGCGTTCAATGCCTTTTTTTTTCCTTTTGGCAGGACCAGGGTTTGAACTCATGATCTTGCACTTGCCAGGCACGCAATTGTGCCATGGAGCTCTCTCCCCAGCCCCTGGGTTCAATACCTTGTACCAAAACAAACCACAGAAAACCAAGCTAGTTTCCCTGAGGAGGCCATAATCCCTTCAAGGGTAGAAAAAGTAATGATGAAGATACAGAAGAGGGCCAGGTTAGAGGATGGTGGGACAGGGCCAGCTGCTGGACTTGGGGAGCTGATGATGACGAGCTTGAGAGCTGGGTATCGTAGCACAGGCTTGTAATCCCTGCTCCTGGGAGGCTAGGGAGGAGAACAGAAGTTCCAGGCCAGTCTGGGCAATATAGTGAGACTTAAAACAGAAGAGGGTTGGGGGTTTAGCTCAGGCTAGAGCCCCCCGGTTTGATCCTCCATACCACACACACACACACACACACACACACACACACAGAGCTTCACATCAGCGGAGCCTTGTCCCTCTTCAGGACTCACACAGGCAATTAAGCACCTGTAGGCACACACATGCACACTAAATCTGAAAGGGCACTGGGCAGAGTCCAGGTGATGTGGGTTCTCACCCAACCTCGTCATCCAGGGCCCCACCCTTCCCAGGGAGGCAGAGACTCAATTCCCAGCTGGTTCTGTCAGAAGAATGAACCTGGGCCAGCCACCCCACCCACGAACCTGACGACAAAACTGAGAACTTGTGAGCAAGCCCTGACCCAACTCCTCGGCATAATCCACAGATGGGATGGGGCCAGGGGGTGCACCGAGTGGACTTATGGAAGCCAAGGAGACTCAACCTGCTAGACCCCTCTCTATCCACCTGGTCCTCCTCCCCTGCCAGGGCAAAGGGCATGCGTGTAATGTGGGACCCAGCTGAGGGCAGCCACACCTGAGAACTCTGAGGAGGTGGCTGGGACAGCCATTCCCCACATCATGAATCCAGGAAAGGGGACACAAAGTCATCACATGGGTGCAAATCACGACCTTTCCTGCGCCCCTATGGCCCCTTATTGGCTCCTGGTCCTGTTCCCTCAGGTCCTGCCTCTCTTCTAGCACCTCTGGACAGAGAGAATGGCATGAGTGAAAGTGAGACTGCACTTCCATATTCCAGGTCTGCTGCTGGTGTGGGCTGAGGAACTGGGGCTAGGGAAGGCAGGCTTCCATCGGACATCCTTCACCCTCCCTCCACCGCCTGTCCTCCAAGTGTGTGGGAGATGTGCTCTGTGATGCCAGGTGAGCAAGGCGGCACAGGCCCAGAGGTTGCTGAAGGAACGAACTGGCCTGACTCTCATCAACCCCAGACAGCAGTTGACAGGAAGGAGGCAGCGGTGCATGGTGTTTACCACATGAGCAGAGGCTCAATGGCAAACAACGCTGGGTAGGAGAAGAGGAGCGGGGAGTAGTCCTGATCACTCTGAAGCAAGATCCCTGAGGGGAGAAGCACAGGTCTCCTGCTTCCAGCCTACCCAGGGGATGCGTGCATAGCAGACGCTTCGCCCCCAGAGGGCCAGATGAATTCCCCTGTGTCTCCTCCATGGTGAGCCAAGGGGCACAGGGGCCTATGCCCTCCTGCTCCATAAGACTTCCTGGAAGTATGGGCAGCGACTCCAGAGCTTGCATCTACTCCTTTCCCACATCACAGGCACCACCCAGCCCTCATAGCACAGCATTACCCAACAAACGTTTATTGAGTGCCTGCCTACCTGCTCCAAGCAGGACGTCAGGCTAGACCTGGAGAATACATAAATGAACAAAAGTCGGTCCCTAACCATCTAGCCAGGGAGCAGACACAAATGAACAGGAAAGCATAACATTACATCAGTGCTCCAGTAGATGTTATGTGTGTTACAGGCATCCAGCAAGAGGGGTATGGTCAGTTCTGTGGAAGACAGGCTATCGGACAAGTAATGATGTCTGAACAGGGTGCTGAGGGATGCACAGGAGCTCTCTAAGAAATAGTAGGGGAAACTCCCAGGCTGAGGAAATCGCTTGAGCAGACATGTAGAGGTATGAAGGACTCAGAGCAGAGGCACTGGCTATGGCTCTGTGAGGGCCTGGAGCCTGAGACAAGAGGAATCTGGAAAAACTTTACTAAACTAGTCGGCTCCAGCCATTGTCCTGAGCAGTCAGGGAAGGGGAATTGCCCAAGAGCTAAAAAGGGGGCTTTTAGGTGGGGTTCCCCACCCAAGTTCAAGAATAGGAGCAGACATGTCTGTGTCCTGGACAGCAGTATGGCCAGGTCAACCTGGGGCTGGCCCAGGGTCACTGGAGCGGGGACCTAGGCATGGCTCTGTGTGCACCTTGTTTGTGCTTTGCTCTGCTTGCTGCAGTTTCCTAGGGAAGTTCCTTGCCAGAACTCCAAGTCTGGCTCCACTAATCCAAGGGCAAGGGAGCCTCATCTCCATTCACTGGGGCGGAGTGGGGGGGCTGTGGAGCTCCTTTGTCCCTCACCCAGCCTCCCCCTCTGCACCACAGGCATATGGGCAGCTCAAGATGTCCCAGATGTCTCTGCAGGAGGTGGGGTACCAGCTCTCAGGGCTCCCCCTTAGCACAGGCACCTGAGCCAGCCTCCACTGAGCCCTGAGGAGGTGGGCAGGCACTGAGGGTGGCGTAGGCCGGTGGAGGGGCTGTCAAGGCTGGGGAGGCAGGGTGGGCACAAAAGCGTGAAGGGAGGGAGGATGAGGGTGTGCAGGCCACCTCCCTGGCAGCCCGGGCCCCTCGTCCTGGAGCCCAGTATCGGCTTCGGAATCTCCGCAGCAGCATGAGAAATGTGATAACGAGGAGGTCAAACATGAGTTCTGCCATCTCCACGACAGACAGCACCGAGGAGCCAAACCACAGACTCCACTGGCTGCCCAGGTTGGACAGGAGTGAGACCATCTGCAAGGGGGGAGGGGCAGAGCAGGAGAAGCTGATGAGCCAAGCCAGCAGCCTGTGTACCCACTCAGGCACCTCATGTCCCCACCTCTGGGGCCCTGCCTCATAATCCAAGGAGAGCTGTCAGCAGGACTGGCAGACTGGACAGATGGGGCCCCTCACCCCCACCTGGTACCCAGGTGCCTTCCCTGTACCCCAAGACCTCATGTGCCAGCCCCAGCCCCTCTTTCCAACCCTCTCAGCTGATCCTCAGCCACATCCACCTCTTCCATGGACATCCAAGCCCTTCTAGTTGCACAGAGACAACCCCCTGTTTTCCCAGCCAGCCATCTGCCCCAGAGGCCCCAGGAGAGTCACAGGCTTAGCAAGGTGGGCCCTACCGTGACAGAGGGAGACTCAGAATTGGTTTTGTAGTTCAGCTCCTTGAAGAAGATGTTCAGTTTGGCTACACCATTTCTTGGGAATGAGGGAGAGGCAGGAAGAAAGCATTAACTTCTCGGACCCTCTTCCATTTGGCTGCATCTGTTCCTCTGCCCAGATCTGTCCCTCTTCCCAAGGCTTCCTGTCCCAGGACTATAATGAGGCAGGACTGACCTTTTGTTGTTGATGGTATAATTGTTCTGCCGGGACAGCATCTGGAAGATCCAGTCCTAGGAAAGGATGGGGGTGGCTATGAGGTCATACTGTTACACACGCGTGTGCATGCATGCCTCCCATTCCTCCCTTACCCCGCTTTACCTGGGATGTTGCTGAGGGCCAGCGTGAGTAACCAGCAGATAACTTGTACATAGTCACGCTGAGGATGAAGAAATGCACTTAATTTGGTTTTGGTTTTGGTTTTGGTTTTGGGTTTTGAGGCAGAGTCTCACTGTGCAGCCCAGGCTGTCCTCAAATTTGTAATCCTCCTGCCTCAGCCTCCCAAGTTGTAGGACTACAAGCTGATCCCATACCCACCTAAATATGTGCTTAGTGATAGATTGGGGTTCTCCCACTTAAAGGTTGAGCTGCATGTCTTATATCCTTCCAGCACACAGGCCGTTCTCTGGCCTGCACCTGGGAGCAGGGGCACTCACCTGCACGGCTTCCGGCACTTACTGAAGCAGCCCAGACTGTCAGAGGAGAAGGCCCCCTGGAGCTTATAGTAGCAGTAGCCTGTGAATACAGAGTGGCCTGAGTTTTGAGAGTGCCTCAGCCTTCTCCACCCTGTCCCCAGAGCCTCCTACTTCACAAGAGCATTATCCTAATGCATACTGGGTAGGAACAAGAAAATGATAAGACATTAAGCAAAGTCAAGAAAGCAAATAGGCTATAACCACATAAAATATGCTGTGTGGGCACAAATTAAACCTCAAAAGAAAAATGGGAACAACTGTTGTGTAAGAATAATGGGGTTAAGCCACAATGAAAAACCAGTTGATACCCATTAAGATAAAAAAAGATAATATGAGCCCTAGGAAAGCTGAGGCAGGAGGACCGAGTTTGAGGTCAGCCCAGGATACACAGTAAGCTTTTGTCTATCTCAGAAAACAAAGGAGGCCTGATGTGGTGATGCACGCCTGTAATCCCAGCCCTTGGGAGGCTGAGGCAGGAGGGTCACAGTGAGTTTACAGCCAGCCCGAGCTCTGAAGTGAGCTCAAGGCAGCCTGACTTGCATCGTGAGACCCTGTCTCAGAAAAAGGAAGGGGGAAAAAAAGGGGGAAAGAAGGAAGGGAGAGAAGGAAAGACAGAAGCAGAGAAAAAGAGAAGAACATGAAAGGGAAAGAAACTGCTCAAAAGGTGGGAGAAAGGAGAAAAGAAGTAAGGGAAATTTTATTTGTAGTTCAGCAGGCAGCATGGAAGGGGCCTTTCTCTTGCTGCAGGCAAAGAAGAAAGAATCTGACAAAGCTGCACGGACCAGGGGAGAAGGAGACTGACAGGGAAGGAGGTTGAAAGTGAGGGGTACAGATGGGTAATGAAGCGCTGGAAAGTGGGCAGGGCAGGCGGAGCTGCAGGAGAGCGAGCTCTGGGGAAAGGGCATCTGGGTGCAGCCATGCTCACCCCAGGCGCTGTGGTTCCTGTAGTCACATAGCTCCACACCCTTGGGCCTTGGATAGAAGATGTAGGCGCAGCCGCACTTCTCAATCATGCTCTCCTGGAAGCACGAGTGGATGCAAACCTGGAAGAGGCAAGGATGGAGGAAAAGTGAGGCCTGGCCCACGTCTCCCTCAGCTGCGCCTGGCTGCACCTGTGCCTGGCCTCCTGGATCACCCCCTCCCCATGGCCACCAGTGCAGGCCTGGGCACTGGTGGCCACTGGAACAGAGTGGCCTCACCTGTTGCGTGTACTTGGAAGGGTATAGGTTCTGCACGGGGATATCGCTGCCATTCTGGGTGCAGTCTCCATAATTGCCCCCAAGTCTGTCCAGGGCTTCCTGTGATCCATACATGCGGTGAGAGGAGAGGTCAGAGCAAGCATCCCAGACTCCAGCCGGCTCCTCGGTCTTCTTCCCTCAGTCCAGGATTCTATTCCACCAGCTCATGCTATTGTTCACCATCTCCAGACATTCCAGGCACCCCAGTGCCCATCTACCCCTCCTACACTCTCAAGAGAGGGCTCAGAGCGCCACCTGGGGCCTAGGCATGTCCACCATCCCTCTCACCTCGCCCAGGAGGTGCCCCTCTGCCAGCCCCTTCTCTCATTTGGCTCTTGGAGACTGCCCCATTCTCCAAGCACCCATCCCACGATCTCTGCTCAGCTGATCCATTCCCCCCCACCCCTGCCCCACGCCCTGTTGTCCTCCTTGCCTTCCGCATGCTAATGGAGGTCTCCACGCCAGGCCGCAGGTTAAAGCCACCATCATCCATAAAGGGCGGCTCATCCTGCCCGTGCACTGTCACCCTGGCCCCAGTCACCGTGGACAGCAGGGGGATGTAGTCATTCTGCTCTGTGCGCAATGTCAGGGACAGACCTAGAGGCACAGAGGGAACACAGTTGACGGGAGGGTGAGAGTCTGAGAGAAGCTACAAACTCAGCAGGCCACCCTGCCTGCTTGCTAAGCTCCATGGAGAGCAAGGCCAGGAGGGCTTGGACTCTGGGGAGGAAGGACTGGAATAGGATTCTACTCATGCCTGGACCCTGCAGTGCCCTCAGAAAGAACAAAGAAGTCCCCTTCCAGGACAGAGAGTCACAGAAGTATGCAGTAGCTCCAGGATGTGAACTAAGGCGTGTAAAAGTGGGTGGCTGGGGTAGTGGGAAAGGTAGGGGCAGAGGGCGTCATCCCGGCAGCAAGACTCCTCACCATTGTTGATCCCTGGCATAGAAGACATCCAGAGGCTCGAGTCATTCTTGTTGTTGAAGGTGTAGCAGTTGCCGTATATTGGGTGGTGGAAATGAGAGTAATTCCTTAGCAGGAAAGAGAGAAAGCAGGGTCAGAGTGAAAAGTATAGGTGGTCAGGGGAGCAGAGAGATGAGACAGGAAATTGCTTTCAGCCCCTCCAGGAGTTATGTCTCTGGGAGCCATTTGTTCTTAATCACCTGCCAACACACCTGGGTTTATCCAGGACCGTCACTCCAGGCAACAGCCTAGGGAAGCCTCATCCTCTCACCACACAAGAGCTTACACTCCAGCTGGCCCAAGGTGACAATGGACCTGAGATGCGGATCTGGGTCCTCTACCTGCCAGCCAGCCCAGGCTCCTCCCCCAAGGCCATGTGACCTCATTGGTCTGGATTTTCATGCTGCCTGGTGAGCAGTCTTGTGCTGTGGTGTTTTCAAGAGGCCTCTCCGTTATCAGCATGTCTCAGATTGCTATGGCCAGGGTCCATCTGAGACTGGTGTGAGGCTCAAAGAAAGCAGCCACACAGGCAGTGCTGCTACAGCCTGAGAGCAGACCACAGGTTCAAAGCCCAGAGGCTGCATGGGATTGCAGCTCACTCGGGCAGAGAGGGCTCTGTGTCCTCCCAGCCTGCCATCTTGACTCTGGCTATGGAAGCAGGGGAAGCAGAGAAGAGGGATTGCCTGTGAGCGCCAAAGGAGGAATGGAGACATGTCAGAGGGAGACGGCAGACCCAAGAGCAGGAGTGGGGCTCTGGAAGCATGGCCTCAAACAGATCATCATTCTAAACCATTTTTCAGAATGGGGAGCTAGGAACTAGATGATCTGGAACACCCTGTTGGCCTTAATGGCTAAGCAGAGGCAGAGGTGTGAAATACTGGGGCACACTTGAGCATTTGCATTTGGGGTGGAGGCAGGGAGAGACTGAGGAGGCTATGGAAGTCACCAGCAGAAGAGCCACTGTGCCTACTGGCCAGGAGAGGGGATAGGCGCAGTGTGGTGGCCACACCATGGAGGTGCGTCTGCAGACCAGTACAGCAATGTGGAAGGATGGGAGATGTGTAGGGCTTACTTATTTTTTCTTTTTCTTTTTCTTTTTTTTAAAGAATTTTATTTTATTTTTTTCTTGTTTCAGAACTTTGTTTGTTTTTTTTGTTTGTTTGTTTACTTATTTTTATGGCCGGCTTAGCCTTCCCTCAGGGTAGGGCTGGCGCAGCATGTGGTGCCGGGGATCGAACCGCAGTCCCTGAAGCTGCCCAAGCTTTCCTAAGCAGGTGCTTTAGACCACTGAGCCATCCTGCCCGGCCCCGATATTTTTTCTTTTTAAAGAGAAGCAATGAGATAGTGTGTAGTTAGCACATCACTTATGTAAATCAAACACATCAAAGAAATACACATTGGGGGCATTAATACATAGTGGCCTGTGAGAAGCTGCATAGTAGCATCATCAAGAGCACAGACTTCAGACGGAGCTTCTTGCATTTGCATTTGAGTCCTAACTCGAGCAAATATCTGAAATGGGAACAAATGAGCGAGACTTACTGTCTTTGTACCTCCGCCGTCTCATCTGTAAAATGAGAGTACTTTTATCTACCTTACAGGGTTGCTAAGGAGCAAACTACACTCAGAACACCATTAGCACTTATTGAAAGCTATCAGATCATGAGTTTATTAGGATTCATAATATGG
>PVJA010042870.1:5637-17176 GCA_004027025.1 Myocastor coypus | reverse complement strand
AAAGTACTTATATTAGGGAGACTATACGATATTTACACATATAGGTCTGGTTTATTTCACTAATGAGTATATGTTCAATATACATCCATTTATATATGAAGTCTTCAAACTTATCATTTTTTATGGATGAGTAGTATTCCATTGTATAAAAATACCACATTTTCTTTAACCATTCTTCAAATGATGGACATTTTGGTAGCAATGAAACATTTTTAAAACAAGTTAGGATGGTTGAAATAATACAGTCATATTATTGCCTTCATGGTAGTTATTCAGAGAAGATGCAAACCTGCTATCTTGTCTAAACAATATTAGTACAAACTTTTATTCTCAATAAACTAAGAGAAAATAGTTGTATATCCTAACTTTTGTGTATACATATATATACATACATATATATATATTTTTTTTTTTAAAGTTTCAAGTACTAGGAAAAAATCTCATATCATGTCTTACAAGTACATTGTAAATCAAAGATACAGTATGAATCATAAAACAGAAATCATAATTAAATAATATTCAGAAAATTAATTAAATATAAGTTAAAAATTAAATGTTTCAAAGCAATATTCCAAAGTTTAAATCAAATCATGAGTACAACTTAGAGGCCAGAGTGTTACACATACATGTTAAATTGTCTTAATTATCTCCTAAATACACTTGTGGCTGGTTTATTTAAACCATGATATAAACTGTCTACACAGTACATGTATTTTTTTTTCTCTACTCTAAAATCTAAATTAGTTCTTTTACCCCCACCCAGTACACCTTTTGAAGGAGCCATGTGAGTTGCACATAGTATCTCAGTCTGAATGTAATCATTTGCTTTCTTGTTCAGCTTGTTGATCATTTATTGATTCCTTAGAAGTCAGGTCTAGAGAAGATTAATTAACTAGTGTTTTTATATTATCTTTTTAGAAAAATAGTGGTTAGTACTATGGTGTGTTTTCTATTACATTGAGTGAAGTGGTCTATAATTCTAGTGTTTCATTTTTAATGATGCTTTGCTTGATCATTGGGCATTGGGTATGGAAGCCTGACACTTTCATTGGAAAGTTCCCTACAACCTTTATACATAATGTTGTAAAATCCCTACATTAATGTATTTATCTGAATCAGTTATTTCACAAAAGACTGCAAAATAGTGATTTCCCTGCATTTATCATTGCGTTTGCAGCTACATGCCATAATTTTTTTTGTGTAGATCCTTGTTCTACTGTGGCCATTTGGTTACCATGGTATGTATTCATACAGTATGGCAGGGTGTTTAATCTTTATTATCAGCTTTGACAGTGACGTTTAATGATCTTAAATACATTTTGTTTGGTTTGTTTTTGGCATCATTGTATGTTGGTGATTTTTTAAATGAACTGTTTTTGTTAATTATAGTAATTGTCCTTTTGTTCAAATTAGTGCTTCTCTCCCCCAATTCAGTGGCTCTTTTGAGAAAAAGAGGCTTTTAATTGAAATAGCCCGAGTACGTGTATTGTGATAGTCTGCATATTTCATACATTTTTATAAAAATAACCACATGTTGTGTGGAATGTTTTACTATGTATTTTAAGTCACACCGAACTACAATGCAAGAATACGGTTTTTGAGCAGCAGTAATATAAGGGATGTACTGGCATGGGTGAAAACCCACTTACATTTAGAGAGTATTTTACATCATAAAACTTGGGTTGCAATTTTTCTCTTCCTACTTAAAATAGGATTATATTTTATGTCCTGTTTCATTACATGTAGGTCTCCATTATTCAAGATAAAACTGGCTGTTAATTTCCCTTAACAAAACCCTTTTATTAGATGGCATACATGCACACACATTTTTCTCAAAGGGCTGCTTTTGGTTTTTTGGAAGGTATATTTCATTTGCAAAAGGCTTCTTAGAACATGATTTGTGCTCTGGCTAAAAAAACATGTTTTCTGTATTTGAATTTCATTTTCTTTATCATCTTATCTTTGTATTAACTCATCAGTTATTTAAAATGTTCAGGGAAATCTCAGGAAGCAAACTACTGTATTACTCAACAGTATTTTTTTTTTTTTTCTTATTTTTTAAATAGAAATAAGATCCCTGTAAAGTTAGAATGGCCCAGAACCATGCCTGATTTTTTTTTTTTTTTTTTGTGGGACCAGGGTTCAAACTCACGACCTTGCACTTGCTAGGCAGGCACTTGTGCCATGGAGCTATCTCCCTGGCCCCCCATGCCTGATTAAATTTCAGAAAAAGCCATTCACACAAAAGCCCAAGTTATTGTCACACTGGGTTACAGAAAGCAGGACAAAGAACAAAACAACATTGTTGGAGACAGTGAAAGTACACAAAAAGGCATGCCTATAAAATGTATAAAAACTGTCACCTAGCACTTACAATTAGATTATAAGAGGCTTAGAAATTGATAAAAGAGCTGGGCGTGGTGGCTCACGCCTGTAATCCCAGCACTTGGGAGGCTGAGGCAGGAGGGCTGGTGTGAGTTCCAGACCAGCCTGGGCTACAAAAGTGCGCTCAAGGCCAGCCTCAACTGCATAGTGAGACCCTGTCTCAAAAAGACAAAAGAAAAAAAGGAATTGATAAAAGATGTGAAATAATTGCAATAATCAGATTTTGACAAATTTGAAAAGAAATTTAGGAATAAAAATTACTGAGAAATGTAAACTAGAATAAAAGCTAATGGACAGGAGAGAATGCTTTAAAAGAAATAAAGGATAGAAATGGAGGATTGTGAAGTAGTAGCAAAACTCAATGGAAGACTGCCTGCCAAAATAACAGTAATAGTAACGGAGAGCATCTGTCCATCCTTGTATTTAGTGCAGGGTCTCACTACACAGATTGGACTTGTAGTGATCCTCCTGTTTTCAGCCTCTCAAGCCCCTTGGATTATAGGTCTGTGCCACCAAACCCAGTCAGAGAATGATGTTAGAAATCAGAAAAGAGAGAAAAAGGATTAGGACAATGGCATTTTAGAGACAAAAACATACTTTATAAAATATAAAGAATACTTCAATGGAACAAGGGGAGGATTTAAATAAATATTGGGGGAAACACCTTTGCTAAGCTGAGAAAACTAGGATAGATTTAGTGTTTGTCTACTGTAGACAAGAGCAGCTAGAGACTTACAGGAGCAAAAATTAAACTACAGCACTGTGCCAGGAAGAAAATATAACTTTTGTAGGGCATGGAGGTATACAGTTGTAATACCAGAGGGTCACAAGTTCAAGGCCAGGCTAGACACCTTAGCAAGACCCTGTCTCAGAATAAAATAAAAAGGCATGAGATGCTCAATGGCAAATGTTTGCTTACTGTGTACAAGGATGTGGTTTCAGTCCCTGATAAGTTCCACTAGAAACAAAAGAGGAACAGATTTTGTTTCATTGCTTGATTAGATCTGTAATGTATCCCAAGTCTCATGTTGGGAGGTGGGTGATGGGGAAAATAAGAACTGAAAACCAAGTAAGTTCAAAGATACACATTTCAGGCTTGTAAAGAAAAACCACTGAGGGGCCCGGCAGAATGGCTCAGTGGTCTAAAGCGCCTGCTTAGGAAAGCTTGGGCTGCTGCAGGGACTGCAGTTCTATCCCTGGCACCACATGCTGCGCCAGCCCTACCCTCAGGGCAGGCTGAGCCGGCCATAAAAGTAAACAAACAAACAAAAAAAACCACTGAACAGGAAAAGCAGCAAAGACAGTAATTCAGAATGTTTCCCTAAAATTAAAAAAAAAAAAAAAAAATTGAAGCTACAAATGAAAATTTTTGGCACTATAGCTTTTACAATTAAAACTTCTCTCTCAAATTCTGTTACTACATTATTTTAGAATCCTAACTCTTGATAAAGAAGACACAGTTAAGTAAAATTACTTAATTTTAAATTTTAAAACATGTATATTAGGCAAAACAAGCAGTTTATATGAAATTAGATTACCATCACATGTTCTAACAATCTTTCTATCCCAAAATAAAATGGGGTTATAAACAAGGATTTTATAGCTGGGCCTGGTGGCACACGTTTGTAATTCCACCATTCGGGAGGCTGAAGCAGGAGGATCGGTGCAAGTTCGAGAACAGCTTGGGCTACAAAAGTGAGTTCAAGGCTAGCCTGAACTGCATATTGAGATCCTGTCTCAAAAAGACAAAAAAACCCCCAAAAAACAAAAAAACAACAACAACAACAACAACAACAAAAAACAAGGATTTTACATACAGTACTACTGATTGTAAATATTTTTAAAGGGCAGAAACCTTTTATGTAGTAATTCTGGAACAGTGCTCAATTTATTAGGGAATTAGTTTCAATAATCAAAGTGACCGTCCCCACCCCTGGGGCCAGCTGAGATGGCAATTGAGACTGTGTAGTGGTGTGTGCCTGTAATCCCAACTCTTGTAAACAGGTGTATCACGATGTCCGATCTAGTAGTGCGACCCTGAGCACCATGTAGACCCTTCCCTAAAATACAAAAAAAAAAAAAGGAAGAGTAAGCATGAGAATATAACATAACTACTTACATAATAGAACATATAAAGGGGAAGCACAGTACTGATCAAGCATTTAATGTTAGGTACACAGTAAAAAAAATGGGAGAGAAGTAAAAAATGGGAAAAATACGCACCCCCAAAAACTTCTCAACAATTACCGCAAAATAGGCAGTATATAATTAGGAAATATAGATGATCAATATTATCATTGCCTGTGTCTTTTTAAAACCAAAATTCTAGGGGCCAGCAAGATGGTGCAGCTATCTAAAGTGCTTGCTTAGGCAAACTTAGGCAACTGCAGGGACTGTGGTTTGATCTCCAGCATGGCAGGCTGAGCTGGCCATGATATTTAAAAAACAACGACAACACAAAAAATTGCAAAAAAGAAAAACTAGAGCCGTAAATATGAATTCTGTTGGTACAACCTCATGAAGTACATCATGATAACAAATTTAGTAGCAACAAGCAATTTGAAGTAGCTGGATTATGAGACAAAAATCATTTTCAATGAAGGAAGAAGGAATTAAGGCATAGTAAAGACATAGCTGTTTCTAGACTTGGAGTATAAAATTTATGCTAACTATTGTCAGGGCTTATGCCTAGATGTAATGAGCCCCATGAGGTAACAGGGTTTTTCACATTTTGCTGGATATAGTGTTTTGTGCTGGGATTAAGTGTGTGATCACTAAATTAGTGTGCTGATTGGTCTAGCATAGTTGTGGGTATAGATGACGGGAAGGCCCACTCTGGTTGTGTTAACTGCTCTAAGGGCATGTAGCCTAGATAATGCAGAGTAAGGGTGCAGGGCATTTCTGCATAGATCAGACTCCTAGTGATCCTCCTGTTTTCAGCCTCCCATGTGCTAGGATTACGTGCTTGTACTGCTACACCCAGTCTCAATCGCCCTCTCAGTACACCCCCAGGGACGGGGCCAGCATGGCATGCTGGCGCTCAGACCTTGGTCCCTGGGCCTGCCTAAGTGGGTGCTTTAGTCCACTGTGCTATCTGGCTGTGCCTTCAAAATTAATCATTTCTTCCAATGTATTTTTAGAAAGATGTTTAAAAGTTCACTTTAGAATACTGGCACTCATTCAGATTTTTTTTGTGTGTGTCTTTTTTTTTTTTTTTTGAGATAGGATCTCTCTATGCAGTTCAGGCTGGCCTTGAGCTCACTTTTGTAGCCCAGGCAGGTCCCAAATTTGCACCAATCCTTCTGCCTCAGGCTCCTAAAGTGCTGGGATTACGGGCATGTGCCACCACTCCTGGCCATTCAGATTTTTTATGACTTGTAATAATATTTATTATTAACATTAATAGGAATCTATGTGTGTTCTACCAGACTTGAATAGTTAAAATGTAGTTATAGGACCTTAAAAAATTACACATTTGTTTTCTTAAAAAGGCATTGAATTTAAAAATTTAGACAAATGCCCTATCCTACCTTGATGTTTTTTTTTTGGTCTTTTTGAGACAAGGTCTCACTATGCAGTTCAGGCTAGCTTTGAGCTCATTTTTGTAGCCCAGCTGGTCTCAAACTCACACTGATCCTCTTACCTCAGCCTCCCAAGTACTAGGATGACAGACGTGCGCTACCACACCTGGCTCGACAATTTTTTCCTTAAAAATACTTGTAAAAAAATTAGCTATATTTCCGATTGAGTTTTTGATTGTGAGTTTGGATATACAGGAATATTTGGAAGCACACAATAAGGTTAGTGGGAGAAAGTACATTTATTTATTTATTTATTTATTTATTTATTTAATGAATTTAGACAGGGTGTTCAGGGTCTCACTATGTAGATCGGACTCATAGTGATCCTGTTTTCAGCCTTGCAAGCACAGTGCAGGTGCCACTACACCCAGTCTCAGTCGCTGCCTCAGCGAGCCCTGAGGGTGGGACCCGACACAGCAAGCTGGGGATTGAACTCTGGCTGCTGTACCTTGTGAAAGCAGACATTTTACTCCTTTGAAGCTCTAGTTAGTAGTTTAGAAACTACTAAACTTCAGTCCTCTATCTGGCTGGCCCTCATTTTATTATTTAAAAATTAAAAAGCAACAAAAGCATGGTTTTGAAATTCCTAGAATACGTAATCTTGTTTACTTTAAGGGAAACAGGAAATGAGAAAGTGTGAGGGACCATGGTGCAGTACCATGTGCCTCTGAGGCTGAGGCAGGATTTCCACAAGCTCATGGCGAGCTGGAGCTACCCAGTGAGCTAAAGGCATGCCTGAACTGCAAAGTAACCCTGTTTCAGAAAAAAAAAAACAACAAAACTAACAGTTACATATTTTTGGATCTGTCTCTTAGTTTTTCAACACTTTTTATTCTTTTAAATATTTATTGTATTTATTCAGTCTTGTGTTCCTTCAGGTTTTCATTTTGAACCAATTTCTACCTTGATTCTATTTTGAATTCTACACCTCTTATATTGTGTACTTGTGATTTATATCATTCTTTCATGTTCATATTATTTTCTTGATGCCTTTCAGCTCTATTTGAAATAGGTTATAGTTTTGATTTTTTCAGGAGCGCAACTCTGACATACTTTCATTGTCTACACAGATGCCATTCTCTTTTTTTTATCAGACTTAGAGATTTGACCCTGACATTGCTCTTGTTCATTTTTATGTGAAATTGGTTTTCCTGAACAGAATTCTGGGAAAGGTAAAGTTCTGCAAAACCTTTCAACTTCATAGTACTTCCTTTTGTTTTCTTATAATGCTCACATTTTTGGCAGGTTGGTGTTTGGTATTTCCTGGCTCTGTTTTACTCCCTACTTTTAAAAGTATCTTCTCTTTATTTCTTTTTTTTTTTTGTCTTTTTGAGATAAGGTCTCCCTATGCTGCTCAAGCTGTCCTTGAACTCACATTGGGAGTTTGGCTGGCTCCTGCCTCAGCCTCCTAAGTGCTGAGCTTACAGGTGGGTGCCACCAAGCCCAGCCTGTTCTCTTTATTTCCATTGTCGTTATTCTGCTCATTTTGATTCAGTCCGGGCTGCAGCACATCTTGGGAAGCAGGAACAGTTCTTTATTGCTCCAGTACTTACTGTTCTTCAGTGCCCTCTGTTGGCAGAGTCCAACAACATATGACAGCACAGTGGCAGAAAAAGGAAGTGCAGTTGGCTTAAATATCAGTGTCATTAAGGAGGTTGAGGAAGGGTAGACTTGGAGTTGAGGGGAAAGAAACTATTTGTACGCCAAGGTTCTGTTTTGAGGAGTGGCTTCCTTTCTTGTTGAGTTCATTTATATACTTGGTGCTGCTGTCGCTGTGTGTACACTAATATGTTAAATCTCTTTGGTGCCAAATGTTCCTTTCTTTTGTCCTCACGCTGTGTGTATGTTTTGGGATTTTCTCCCATTAGGTAGCTTCACTGTCTGGAGAGAGATGAAACAGAAGTATGTTTTCAGATGGTTGCCTTGAACCAGCCTCAGTTTGTAAAGGCACACTCACCTCTATGGCTATCCATATTTTTTCAAAAGGTCTTAGGACTGAGACCTGAATTCATTAAGGGTAAAATTTCTTTTTTTAAAAAATTATTTTATTTATTTATTTATTTTTTCTTGTTTCACAACCTTTGTTTGTTTATTCACTCATTTTTATGGCTGGCTCAGCCCATCCTGAGAGCAGGGCTGGCGCAGCATGTGGTGCCGGGGATTGAACCGCGGTCCCTGAAGCCGCCCAAGCTTTCCCAAGCAAGCGCTTTAGACCACTGAGCCATCCCGCCGGGCCCAAGGGTAAAATTTCAACTCAAATTTAAATGGCAATATAATATTGTACTTGAAATGGCCTTTGATAATAGACCAAGACTTATTCAACCTATTATTCTTTCCTTACTATAAATTATTTTTTCAAAGTCTATCACTCATTCAAATGTATATATATTTGGCTGTGGCTACCATCTGAAGTCATGATGGATTTTGAGGCGGAGGATTCATAATGAGCTTGAGTGTTAGAGCTTCATACTCACTCAACTCTGGTCTTGCAGGAGAGAAAATGAATGAATGTGTTTTTTCAGCCTTGTGTTTTCTAGCTGCCCCATATCTTAAATGTCCAATGGAATTTAAGTGGCAAGCTTTAAATACTTCTTATCCTGTTCATAACACTGTCAAATACTTTTGTGTTTTGAAGTATGAAGAATGGCTAGTCTGCAGATCTTTCATTTCCTAGAAATTGGCTGGCAATAACTCTGTGATTTGGGGTATGGTGATATGCAAATGACCAATAAATTTTCTATCTCTACAATACTTTCCAGAGTGTTTCCTATTTCTACAATAGTCTGATGAAGTAAAATAAGTAGTCATATGTTGAATAGATGTTGCAGGCTGAGACTGTCTTGGAAAGAGTTAGGTTTTCTGTTTAGAAAGCTGATTGAAGTTAAAGTTTTTTTTTTTTTGAAGTTAAAGTTCTTAATGAATTTGTAAGACTTGAATCTTCAGGGAGGATGTGGTAATCATAGATTCAGTTTGGGCTATTGTAGGTAAATAAATTGAATCAAAATATTTCAACTTAAATTTCTTAAACTAGGTTACTTAAAATAACGAATTGGAGTGAAAATACCTTTATCAGTTATTTTTTTTCCTTTATCAGTTTTAAATAGCTTGCTAAAGTGGGTATCTGACTGTCATATTGACTTGATGTTCTTGGAGTAATTTCATAAACAATCTGCTAATTATGTAGTTTAGATAACTATTATACTGATTGACTTAAAAGTAGTAATTAAAATTATTTGAATCCCTCAAATTTTTTTCTTTTTTTTGTCTTTTTGAGACAGTGTCTCACTGTGCGGTTCAGGCTGGCTTTGAGCTCACTTTTGTAGCCCAGGCTGGTCTTGAACTCCGCTGATCCTCCTGCCTCAGCCTCCCAAGTGCTGGGATTACAGATGTGCGCCACCATGCCTGGCTAAAATTTTCTTTTTATAGTGATTAAGAACATAGTTTTGAGTCAGTGCTATTCTCAGGTTCTGTGCCTACCATTTGTTTACTTTAGACAAGATATTTTGGGGCTTCGGTTTCATCATTAATGAAATGGTGACAGTAATGTGATCATCTTCACAAGATTCCTAGGATAAAATTGATACATGTAAATTATTTAGAATCATGCCTTTGTTCATAAAGCACGCGTTAAAATTAACTGTCACTCTTATCTCATTAACAAGCTTAGTTACTATATTTGCTTTGAGCCTAATTAAAAAAACAAGTTATGTATTGGACTAAGTAAGATTCCTCTTGAATTTTAACATCCCTCCCTTGAAACAGCATTTTTTTTTGCTCTCCTGTGATACTATTTTTTAGTACCAGGACTTGAGTTCACAATTTTTGTGCTTGTCAGACAGGCCCTGTGCTGCTGAGCTAAATCCCTGGCCCAATCCTGTGATATTTTGAACTGGTTGGGTTTGTTTTGACCAGTAAAGTACAGTGGGAATGATAATGTGTTGGCCCAGGAAAGGACTGACACGTTCCACATTGGTCTGTTAACACGTTGGTCTATCACATAAGAAAAATCGGTGGAAGAATTTACTTAGGGAGGTCTGGAAGTTACAAGGAATGGGGGAATGGTTTGGGTAGACAGCATGTGAGTGAGGTTTCCAGAACCTTTTCTGGAGTCTTGCCAAGCACTGATTCTGCACTCTTGAAACAAGAGAATTGCATTGCTCATTTTCAAGCGAATGAAATTACTTGTTTTACACTACAAAATTTCAGGGCAATAGGCTATTCAGCAGTTGGAGCAGAGGATAAGAACCCTGAACACATAAATGTCTAAGATGCTATACATGGACACCAATGACAAGAGGCCAAAAACTCAAGACTGTTCTAGAATAAGTGTTATGGAATTGTAGTGTCTTTTGTTTGGCATTTTCTTTGATTGTTAAATCATTGTAATTTAAGATGTATAGGAGAAACATTTTCAATGAATTTCTAATTATAACTCTAGAATTAATGACTTTGTAAAAGGCATTTGAAAGCCACTCTTCAAAAGCCCTTAAAATATTTTAAAACAAAATGCAGCCAAATAAAGTCTTTGGCTGTACAAAATAGTATTTATTTAAAACTTTACTATATGCAAAAGATTTGTCTGACTGTTCTTACTGGACATTAATTAATTATTAAATATTAATGTTAATTATTTAAATATCATTAAAATTTACTGACTTTCTCCTGTGTCTTGTTTGTGTTAGCATTTGTTGTTAGTTGAAGTGTAGAGATATTCTTGGACAAAAAGACCACTTTGACCAAGGAACACATATGGGTTCTTTCTTTTTTTAAATGTATTTGGTATAGGGTCTTGGTATGCAGCTTGGACTTATAGTGATCCTGCTGTTTTCAGCCTCCCTGACACTAGCATTACAGGTGTGTAACCCCACTCCCAGACTTGGGCCTGGCTCAGCGGCCTGGCTCAGAGTGCTTGGGGTGCTTGCCTAAGCAGGCGCTTAGTCCACTGAGCTCTGTTGCTGGCAGTACACTTAATGAGTTCTTCAGCACACAGATTGTGTGGGGGAGGAGCACTGAGGCCAGGAAAGCTGCAACTTTTTCACCCCCAAAACATCAAGTCAATAGAACGAATTTCTTTGGAGCTTTTCAGTGACATCATGAGTTATCAAGTTATTTCTTGGTTAATAAGTGAAAAGCACTTTTTAAAATTTAAACTCTAATTGTTTCTTATCTGTACTTATTATGTCTTGCAGTAGCAGTTTTTTTTTGTTTTTTTTTTCTTGCAGGAATGGGGTTCAAACTCACGACCATGCACTTGCCAGGCAGACACTTATGCCACGGAGCTATCTCCCCTAGCCCCAGGTAGCAGTTTTTGAAACATAATTTTAAGTGAAATTTAAATAATTGGATTTTCCATTATTGAAAAGTGTTTGTGTTCCTAGTTTCAGACTACCTCCATCTTGTGGTGACTTTTAGAAGTGTCCAAAATGAGAAGTTATACATTAAAAACAGAAGGTATAAATCTAAGGCTAAAAATTAAGTGCTGTATTTAAGCTTTTGGAAATATTGACATCTTTTTTATGTTTTCTGATGTTTTTGAGGTTTGATTTTAGTCATATATATATATATATATATAT
>PVJA010042869.1:0-17187 GCA_004027025.1 Myocastor coypus | reverse complement strand
CGTTTTGTTTTAAGAATTTTTATTAGCCAGGCGTGGTGGCACACGCCTGTAATCCCAGCACTTGGGAGGCTGAGGCGGGAGGATCTGTGAGAATTCAAGACCAGTCTGGGCTACAAAACTGACCTAATGGCCAGCCTGAACTGTACAGCGAGACCCTGTCTCAAAAAGACAAAAAAAAAAAAAGAATTTTTATTTATTTTTTTCTTGTTTCAGAACTTTATTTATTTTTATGGCCAGCTTAGCCTGCCCTGAGGGCAGGGCTGGCGCAGCACATGGTGCTGGGGATCGAACCGCGGTCCCTGCAGCCACCTAAGCTTTCCTAAGCAGGCACTTTAGACCAGTGAGCCATCCTGCCGGCTTTTCAGTCTTATGTACTGTTTTGTTTATATAGAAGTACAAACTCCTTTATTTAACTATTGCTGATGGATAGCTAAGGCGATAATTTTTTGCTAATTATTTATAAACAAATATTTCAACAGTTAATTTCACATACTTTCCATTTAAATTTCAAAAGTAAAAATGCCAGGTCAAAGTAACTTTGATACAAATAGCCAAACTGTTTCTCAAAAGGGTTATACTAACTTATACTCCCACTAAAATGTTTGAGGATACTTATTTTCATCTATCTTACTCATAAACTTGGATTTTTGTCAATTTATAAGTGAAAAGTGGCATTTAAATTTACAGGTAGTCTTTATCTTCGCTCTTTTTGTTGTTAAGAGTTAGGCTTAAGCCTGCCCCTAGAGCATGCTGAGAGAGACTAGGTAACAGACAGAATGTGGTGTCGTGTGCCTGTAATCCCAGCACTTAGGAGACTGAAAACAGGAAGATCACTGAGAGTTCAATCTGTATAGTGAGACCCTGTAGACCCTATACTAAATATATTTAAAAAGAAGAAAAGCATTAAGTTGAGTAACATGTCTATGAATCCACATTTTTATTTCCTGGGTAAAGTTTAACTTCAAATGACTTACCTGCCTGTATACCCTTGTTTAACTTGTATCCATCTTTTTCATTGCAAAGAGTAGAGTTCAAACTCAAGAAGCTACTGGCAGGTGAAACAGAGTCAGAAGAAATATGGCGTGCCACCTATAAAAACCAGAGATCCTATTTTAGGTACCTGTAGTTAATGGCAAAGTTACACACAATACAAAAAAAAAAAAAAAAAAAACACTTCGAGTCTTCAGTAATTCTAATTGAATTAAAATTGAGATGCAGTTGGAAAAATGTTGTGAACAACATTAACATGTTGTCATGTATCTATGAAAAGGAAGAGAATGTAGTTGGACAAAGCCCAAGCTATCAAGACTTATATAAGACAAAAAGAGGCTTAGCTAAGTATTTCCCCAGAGTTAACCGAACTCTGAAGATGCTAGCCAAACCTTAACCTGATGCATGTACAGAATAAAATGCTCAGCTGACACTTACACATAAGTTTGATGCAATACAGAGGTCTCCAGACAACCAAAGAAAGTGATGAGCTGCAAACAGTGCTCTCCAGCTAGAGCAGACTCAGGCACTTACGCAAACACCAAAGAGCTGCAAGGTCCCAAGAAAAGTCCTGAGTGGAATGTTGCTTTTTTAAAAAACGTATGAAAAAGCCCAAAGGTCTTTTCAGTTATATGCAGGGAAAGCAGAACAATTAAGGATAAGTTAAAGGTAGAATGACAGTGAAATGTTAGTGGATAAAAAAAATTACTAAAATAGTTGAATAAATATAGCATAAAACACTATTTCTAAAGTTTGCACACTATAAAAATATTGTGGGATGTGGAAGGGGGATAATCCAGAACAATGAACTATAATCTCTACAACATGGATATGGGTATATTTTGAATAAGTGTCAAGAGATTTTTTTTTTAACTTAAGCAAATATGGTAGAGGTAAAATGAAGCCCAACTAACAACAGAGAATAGTTCTGCTTTCTGAACAAACATTCTGAGCACCACCAGGAAAACTTGCCACAGAATTATTAGGCACTTAAAAACTATAAAAACTTTTAGAAAGATTAGCATTGCACACTGGTGATCTGTAAAATTTAGAACTGACCACCAATATGATAATTTAGAAGCATTTCAGAGTCAAAGAAAAAATTACCAAATTTTAGCGAGAAATCTGAATAGTGGGCACAACAACCTCATCAGGTAAGCCTAATTTTCCTAGGAGATATAGTTATTTGACTGGCAGATCGAAAGAATGTGTAGTCTACATAGCTACAGATCTGACCAAATGAGAAAACAGCTCATGGTATGTTTGAATGATGGACTTATGACTTGATAACAAACATTGGTGGAATGATAACCAGCTACTCTGACCTTGTCCAAACATTACTGTTAACACAAAGCACCATCTTGCACTTGACAACAAAGGCTAACTAAGCAACTACTGCATTCTAGTCACTGGGCTTGGCATTAGCTTTTTCTTAATATTTTACATATTAGTATTAGGAGAAGTGGGAAGTGGAGATAAGTGGGAGAATTTGTGTATGATGCATATAGGGTGTGTCTGAATGGCTGCAAAGACCCCAAATACTAATAAAAGGGAGCAAACAAAATGTTTAGCTGAGACAGTCGTAAAGGTCGGCACACTATGGGAGAGGAATGGTAACAACTTTGATGCAGGAGAAAAGCTCTAGGTCTAGAGTTTAAGGATCTGAGCTAGCCTCAGATCTTCCCTTTACCAGTTGTCTCCCCAGCCACAACTTGTTGGAGATGGTTTTCCCAACTAGAACAGGGAATATAATCTTTGTCTCTAAAATTATGTTAGAACAAATTGATCTAGATTATAAACTATAAAAAACTATGAGATTACCATTTTAAAAATCAAGTACAAGCTGGGCGTGGTGGCTCATGCCTGTAATCCCAGTACTTGGGAGGCTGAGGCAGGAGGATCAGTGTGAGTTCGAGACCAGCCTGGGCTACAAAAGTGAGCTCAAGGCCAGCCTCAATTGCATAGCGAGACCCTGTCTCAAAGACAAAAAAAAAAAAAATCAAGTACAGAAAGGACAATAAAGATAGGACTGGTAGGTAGCACACTCTACTTACACCTTCTCTGCAGCTGCAAAAAAGAAATAACGTTAGGTACTAAAACAGACCGACTTTCCAGATAGATACTTGAGTAAAATGAGACAACCCACATACATGGATTATAACAGTCAAAATTGTCAGGATGGCAATTGCTCTCAAATTAACCTATTGATTGGACACAATCTCTATCAAAATTCCAGCAAGTTTTTGAAGAAAATTGTAAGTTGATCTCAAAGTTATAAGGAAATGCAAAGAATTGCAAAAGATGAACTTAACCTTTCCTGACTTCAAAACTTACAATAAAGCAACAATGATCACAACATAATACTCGTGTAAAATTGACATGGACATATCAATCAAAATGGAACAGAGCTGAGAATCTGGAAGTAAAACTTAAGTTTATAGTAAAATGATTTTTAACAAAGGACTGAAGGATGCTGGGACAATTGGATCTCTACCCATAGACCACATATATCACACCAATACACAAAAAATGCACTAAAGGGTCACAGATTTGAAAAATAAAAAACTTAAAAACATGTAAGAAAATCCTGTGACTTTTTAGGCAAAAAAAAAAAAACCACTACTATGCATTTTATAACACTGAAAGAAATCCACACAACTGCATACTATTCACAAAAAATGCATTAATGCCGGGTATGGTGGCACATGCCTGTAATCCCAGCACTTGTGAGGCTGAGGCAGGAGGATCAGTGCAAGTTCAAGACCAGCCTGGGCTACAAAAGTGAGCTCAATCCCAGCCTGAGCTGCACAGCGAGACCCTGTCTCAAAAAGACAAAAAACTTCAAAATATTAAAATAAGCTATAATCATATATTGTATGATTCATATGAAAAGCCCAAAAGAGGCAGATCTGTGATTGCTGGGGCCTGGCAATAAGGAATGACTGAAAATGGGTGCAAGGACTTTTCTGGGGTGACAAATGTGTTCTAAAACTGAATTGTGGTAATGTCTGGGAAATAGAAGCAGGGAGGACGTTATTTTTAAAAATTTTGTACCATATAACTATATTACCAGTTCAAGAAATGAGAAAACAAAAATTTATAGGCAAAAGTATGGCCAATAGAGTTTTGAGTTCCATATCCAGTTCAGTAGGGACTAAAAGCATTTGTTAGGCCAGAAAAATGTCCTAGTTTCAAGGTGGCCCAGTAAACACCCTCTTCCCACCTTTAGAATATAATACATCTAGGCGGGCGTGGTGGTGCACGCCTGTAATCCCAGCACTCCGGAGGCTGAGACAGGAGGATCGGTGCGTTCGAGACCAGCCTGGGCTACAAAAGTGAGCTCAAGGCCAGCGTGAACTGCATAGTGAGACCCTGTCTCAAAAAGACAAAAAAAAAAAAAAAAAAAAAAAAAAAAAAAAAAAAAAAAAAAAAAAAAAAAAAAAAAAAAAAAAAAAGAATATAATACATCTAGCTTGAAGGGGCATGTTTAAAAATAGAATGTCAACAAACTAAAGACCAAAGACAGCTGCCAAATTTGGAAGGGGAGATTGAAACAATGGCCTGTGAAAAATGATTCAAAGAGCAGACCTAAAAAGAAATACCTTGGGCCCGGCAGGATGGCTCAGTGGTCTAAAGCGCCTGCTTAGGAAAGCTTGGGCAGCTGCAGGGACCGCGGTTCGATCCCCGGCACCACATGCTGTGCCAGCCCTGCCCTCAGGGCAGGCTGAGCTGGCCATAAAAATAAACAAAAGTTCTGAAACAAGAAAAAAAATTTTTTTTTTTTTTTTGTCTTTTTGAGACAGGGTCTCGCTATGCAGTTGAGGCTTGTCCTGCACTCACTTTTGTAGCCCAGGCTGGTCTCGAACTCGCAACAATCCTCCTGCCTCAGCCTCCCGAGTGCTGGGATTACAGGCGTGAGCCACCACGCCCGGCAAAAATTTTTTTTTTAAGTAATAAAAATAAAAAGAAATACCTCAAGGAAGAGGAGACCTCATAGGGAGACTAGCTCTTTTTCGTATACCTTCAGGAACAATTATGGGAACAAGGTCAGGGAGTCCAATATAAGTATATACTGGATCTTTGGGTCTATACCTTTGATAACAGGAGCCAAAGCAAATGCAATGGGCTGCCCTAAGAACAAAGGAGCAGCAGAGCCGTTGAGGCAAAGGTAGATGGGCACAGATGCAGCACAGGAGTTTATGTAACAGGAGCGAATAGAACCACATGCCTCTGGTGCTCTCTCCCAAGCATGAGAACCCGGACATCCAGAGTATATGACCAGCCATGATGCACATACTATATGGAACGAAAACCACATCATTTATAATGTATTAGATGAGAAGCTTTGGAGTGTGTTTCTGGTTTTAGTCCACATATGTCTGATTTATTCCTACTTATAAACACTTTCTGCTAAAGTATATTCTAGGCTGATGAAAATCAAAGACAAACCAAAACTAGTTTATTGGGATGCAAATTGGAACCCTCATCCTGCTAGTAACATGGTGCAGGCACTTTGATGAAGTCAGTTCTTCAAATGGTTATAGACTTACCATATGATCAAATAACATAATATACCCCTAAGTATATAGACCAAGAGAAGTGAAAAACGTATGGCTGCACAAAAACTTGTACATGATTGCTTAGCATAGCTTTGCTTATGATAGCCAAAAAGCAAAAGCACCCAAATTTCCACAAACTTACGGATAAATGTGGTACCTTATAGTGGAATATTTGGCCATAAAAATAATACATGCTACAAGGTAGCTGAAAACATGCTAAATGAAAGGCAGTCATGAAAGATCACATATTGTATGATTCCACTTATATGAAGTATCCAGAATAGGTAAATCCATACAGATGAAAAAAGCAGTTAGTGGCAGTCTGTGGGCCATGGCAAGGGAGAAAATTTGGGGAAATGAAGATTGATAGTAGCTATATACAGGGTATTTTCGGAGGGTGTTAAAACAGTGCTAAAATTGTATCAGGCAGATGGTTATACAATTCTGAACTAAAACCACTAAGCTGTACACTGTACACTATTTTTTAAAGGATATACAATAACTTTTATAGCATATAAACTGTTAAAGCTGTAGAAGTATGTTTACTCATGTATGCAAACTGAAATGTGGAGTATATTGTTTGGAGAAAAAGCTTATTGTACTGTGCTTTGGCATCTCCTATGTTACAGAAACAAGGACCAGTGGTGTTGCTTTCATGTAACTAAGAACTGACAACTCCAACAAAAATGGACACTGGATGCCATAGATGTGATACAGCATTACACTCCAGCCGTAGAGCCAAGGAAAAATGTCAGAATCATACAAGTGTGCCCTGTGTGCTGACTTCCAGGAAGATTCACAATAATCCATGCCCAGGCCTACATTTGTGTTATGACAATTTGTGCTGAGGATCCACTATAGAACAGAATTTGTTTTTCTTAAAGATGCTACTAGTAAATCGCAACCATCCGCTTGCCTTAGTCATGAAGTCTCTGGGCCTGAGTGTGGATTAGTTCTTCATAATGAGGCTTCCACACAGAGATTTAAGGTACCAAAATACTCACACTAGTAGCTGCCATTTTTAAGCTTTCTATCCATATCTGGCCCAAGAATACATATAATGCTGCTGTTGTGATTGTGTCTTAGTATTAGAGCAAACTCACTCAATAATGCTTTATTCTACACATGGAATGAAAATGCCACCATTTCAGAGATGTCTCATGACTTCGGCAGTACCTTATTCCTTTATAAAAGACTTGCAAGACTCATTCTTATATTTATTGATTAAAGACATCAGATCCAGGAAAGAAAGTTTTTAATTAAAACATCATTTTGTACAGAGATTGCATTTGAGAAAATGTATCTGTTCTTCATGTAAGAATATTGTTACTCATCAGCCAGGTGCCTGCTGGGAGATGCTTTTCTTTCTAAAAAATATGTTTTTGGTAAGTAATTTATAACCACTCAAGTTTAGGAAAGATGTTGGTAAGACAGTCAAAATTTGAAATAATCAATGGGTACTAAATTGTTTTTAGAAATGTTGAGGTGAGTTGATAGTAATAATTTTAATAAAATTTAATCAGCAAGGGGTGATAAGTGTCTATGTACAAATAATTTTTGACACATTTCTTAAAGCCAAAAACTTTATAAAGCAGGAACTTGGGTGGTAGTATCTATCATTTTTTAAATATATATTTTTAATTTTCATTTTCTTTTTTTTCTTGTTTCAGAACTTTTGTTTATCTCTTTCCATGGCTGGCTCAGCCTGCCCCGAGGGCAGGGCTGGCGCAGCATGTGGTGCCAGGGATCAAACCGCGGTCCCTGCAGCCACCTAAGCTTTCCTAAGCAGGGGCGTTAGACCACTGAGCCATCCTGCTGGGCCTGTATCTATCATTTTTGAGACAACAGAACTTGTTATATATTCCTGCAAGTATGACAGATTATCTTGTATAAAAAATCTTCCCCAGACAATTAAAAATGTATTGTGTCAACGTACTAGGTAAGTGGAAATTTTCTTCTGGCATTTGATTGAACACTGAAGATTCAGAAACAACTCTGAGTGATGTCAAAATTTAAAAGATATGGCTAAAGTATCATGGAAGTTATTATGGTCAGTGTTATCATTAGAATTGAGGTGAAGAAATTCTACAGTGACAGTAAAGCTGCCTAAAGGCTGGAGTACAGAGAAACAAAATGAAACAAGAGTTAAAACAATCAATACAAACAATAAGCCAGAAAGCTGACAAATGATCATGAAAATCTTAGATGGCAATGAATATAGATGTCTATCAGGTTTTAAAAATTATGATCTGGAGCTGGCTCTATTTTCTTTCTTCTTTGAATTTTCCCAGTTATCATTCCTCTCGGCTTTAATATCTTTAAAGAATATCATACTTACTTACACAACTCTAAATTGTTTTGCTCAGGGGGCTGGGGAGATAGCTCAGTGACAAAAATGCCTTCCTGGCAAGCGCAAAGTTGTGAGTTTGAACCTCAGTCCCACAAAAAAAATAAATAAAATTGTTTTGCTCAGGAGGCTAGATATATCTAGTTTGTTACATATCTTCACTTGGATGATCTGATCCAATTAACTCCTTTGTATTTCAGTCAGAAATAGTTTTCTCATATTTTCATTTTGATAAGGCATCCACATGTTAATTTCTGTACATATTCTACACATAGGTATTTGGAACAACTGTAGATACTGGGTTTGGGGAATGAAGCTTTGCACAGACATTTTTTTTTTTTTAATGGCTGGCTCAGCCTACCCTAGAGTGGGGCTGGTGCACCATGTGGTGCCAGGGATGGAACCGGGGTCCCTGTGGTTGCCTAAGCAGGTGCGTTAGACTGCTGAGCCATCTCACCAGACCTGTATAGACATTTTAATCAAACTCATTAATGCCCATAAAGTCTTTCACATCTGTCCTCATCTATGATATATGCTAAAATCTGAGAAAAGCATACTAAAGTATTTCATTTTATTTTTTAGGGAAGGGTCTACAGGGTGTTCAGCGTTTCACTACTAGATCATACTTATAGTGATCCACCTGTTTATAGCCTCCCAAGAGCTGAGATTACAGGCACATGCCACCACACTCTGTCTCTGTCTCAATTGGCCTCTCAGCGTGCCCTGAGGACGGGGCCCGCATGGCAGAACTGGGGATCAAACCCCCAGCCCCTGTACCTGTTTGCAGGTGCTTTAATCCACTGAGCTATTTGGCTGGCCCTAGTACTTCATTCTCATTGTACTTTTGTCCCATTCTACATTATGTCTGTGAGTAACAAATGCACTCCGGCTAAAAGCAAAGATGAAAGATGCTCCTTTCCTCAAAAATTACAGCGAGGAAAACCCAAAAATTACTGACAGGGAAGTGGAAAGCACACTGACATATGCTCCCAGTACAAACGTAGACAGGAAAGAAGTTTGGTGCTAATGTAAGAAACTGAGTGTACAGACCGCTTCTGATCCACAAACTCCACTTCTAGTATATAAACTAAGGAGAGTCTCACACATGCCTATAAGGGTTCAGATATGGACAAAAATTAGTAATGCCATGTTTTGTGGTACTGGGGAGCTGATAACAACTTGATGTCTAATGAGTAAACTGGTAGGTAGCCATGGAATATTATGTAATGACAATAAATTTGAATTAAATGTACTTACTGAAACATGGATGCATCCTGAACATGCAAAGCTGAGTGTAAGGAAAATGGTATGCTTTTTATATAAATTAAAAATATACTGGGGCTGGGGAGATAGCTCAGTAGAATAAGTGCTTGCCTGGCAAGCACAAGGACTTGCCTGGCAAGTTCAATCCTTGGCTCCACAAAAATAAATAAAATAAGTACATATCCATATATCTATAAATAGATAGATAGATGCACACACACACACACACACACACACACACACACACACACACACACACATATATATGTATATGTATTTTAAGAATTTCTATAAACCAAAAGGTATTTACATTATAGGACTGATTATCTGTGAGGAGAGGAATGAGAATGATATGTGAGGACAAAATTTTTAAAACAGAAGCTTTGAATTAAGGAAATTTACCTCAACCTTCAGCTTTATTTTAACCCTCAGCTCTTGAAGTTAAAGATACATTACTTTACTAATAATTTTTTAATGTATTTAGTACAGGGTTTACAGGTTTCACTACACAGATCAAACTCATAGAGATCATCCTGTTTTCAGGCTCCCAAATGCTGTGATTACAGGTACATACCACTCCCAGTCTCTTCACTGGCTCAACGTGCCCCAGAGACAAGGTTGGCACAGCATGCTGGGATCAAACCTTGAATACTGTGCCTGCCTACGCAGATGCTTTATTCTGCTGAGATATCCCAGCTGGCCCACAAAACTTTAATCTAGCATAGCAATTGTATATAATATTTCTTTAATCTTTTTTTTTGGGGGGGGGACTGGGGTTCAAACTCATGACTTTGCACTTGCCAGGCAGGCACTTGTGCCATGGAGCTATCTCCCTGATCCCTCATTTTCTTTCACTAAAAACTTACAAGGAGTCATTATGAGATTAGTAGTTCAAAATGGTACTGCAGGCAAAAAAATAGACTTCAATGAGGAGCCCACTACTAGGGCTTGTATTTAGATGTTCCTCCAAAGCCTCATGAGACTATAGAGGGAGTTTTAAGGAGGTGGCTGGATCTAGGGTGTGTGATGCTGGAATTTTTTTTTAATTTTATTTATTTATTTATTTTTTATTCTTGCTTCAGAACCTTTGTTTATTCACTCATTTTTATGGCCAGCTCAGCCCGCCCCGAGGGCAGGGCTGGCACAGCATGTGGTGCCAGGGATCGAACCGCGGTCCCTGAAGCCACCCAAGCTTCCCCAAGCAGGCGCTTTAGACCACTAAGCCATCCCACCAGGCCCCGTGATGCTGGAATTGAGATGTGATATGGAGACTGATTCATGTTATCATGCTAGAATTAAGACTGCTCTACCCTGGATGTAAGAGCCACCCACCCTAAATGTTGGCAGTCTGGACAGGATATAAGGGACAGAAAGTGGGTTGGTACTTGTCACTTATTGCTTGTTGTTTTTGCTATTTTCTACCTGTCTAGAATTATGTCTCTTCTTTGCAATGTTCCTCTGTTATGCTACTAGCTCAAAGCCAGCCAATTACAAACTGAAACCTCAACTATGAGCCAAAATAAACTTTGGGTGTCAGGTATTTTGCCTCAGCAACAATAAGAAAGTAACTAAGACACCCACTGACTCTCCTTTTAATGTCAAAGAAAAAAATATGTTTTATTACTAGAAAATACATTTGACAAAGTACTCAAACACATCAATGGAGGAAATAAGTCTTTGCAATAAATAGCATTGACGTGCAAAAGAATAAAGCTATGTTCTCCTACCCTACACCACATATGAAATTAACTAAAAGATGGTAATAAACTAAATGTAAGGCCTAAAATTATAGACCTCTTGGGCTAGGCAATAGTTTGGTAGAAAATGAAAAGCAGAAGTAACGAAAGTACACAAATTGGATTAACTTTCAAAATTTAAAACTGTGCACCACAAGTCATCAAGAATGTGAAAAATAACCTAAAGAATAAAAAAAAAATATATATATATATATATATATATATATATATACTTACGAATCATACACCTAATAAAAACTTGTATTCAGGATATATAAACAATTTATGCAAGTCAATAAGAGAATAACAAAAAGAAAGCAACTTAAAAATAAGCAAAAGTATGCTATAGTTTCTCTCCAGATCATATCAATCTTCCCCTTTTACTAGAAATAAGCAGAACATCAGAATGATTTTTTTTTCAAAGACAATAAACAAATGGCCAACTTGCACATGTTAAGATATTCAACATTACTAACTCAGTGAGTACAAATCAAAACCAAAGTAAGATGCTGCTTAATATTCATGGGGTTGGTTATAATCAAAAGACAGGCAATCACAACTACTGATGAGAATATGGAGAAATATGAGAATATGGAGTCTGAATATTATAATACTCTAATGGGAGCATAAAATGGAACAGCCACTTTGGAAAGACTAGCAAGCCTTACTCAAGATGAGTTACTGTACGATTTAGCAATTCTGGTCCTAGGTATTATTCCCAACAGAACTTAAAAAATAAGGTTACATTGGGACCCAGCAAGATGGCTCAGTGGTCTAAAGCGCCTGCTTAGGAAAGCTTGGGCGGCTGCAGGGACCACGGTTTGATCCCCGGCACCACATGCTGCACCAGCCCTGCCCTCAGGGCAGGCTGAGCCGGCCATAAAAATAAAGAAAGAAACAAACAGGGGGCTGGGGAGACAGCTCTGTGGCACAAGTGCTTGCCCGGCAAGTGCAAGGTTGTGAGTTTGAACCTCAGTCCCGCAAAATAAATAAATAAATAAATAAAATAAAAATAAAATAAAGAAAAAACAAAAGTTCTGAAACAAGAAAAAAATAAAATAAAAAAATTCTTAAAAAAAATAAGGTTACACAAAACCTTATACTTTGTTTTAAAGCATCATTATTCAGGAAATTAACAACTCAAATGGCCATTAAGTTATAAATGTATAAACATGATATATAACCACAAAATGGATCTTAGCCATAAGAAGCAATGAAAAACTGGTATGTAATACAACATGAACTTTGAAAACATTATTAACGAAGGTAGACATAAATTGTTATATATCATGTGATTCCATTTCTATTAAGTAAATCCATACCATAGAAAGTGGGACAAATACTTGCCAGGTCAGGGCTGGGTAATGTTGGGATGAGGAGAATAGACACTGACTGATCAATGACAAAGTTTCTTTTAGGAGGGGCAAATAGGGATTAGTAATAAAGACTATATAATCTGTGAACATACTACAAACCACTGAATAATATGACTCAATGAGTGAACTATATGTGATTTTTATATCGATAAGAAAAAAAAAATCATGAGGTTGGCCAATATAGGGACATAATCTGGAAAAGAAATAATTTTTTTTAAACCTACAGGAACCCAGAAACAAAAAATCATAGAGAATGAAGGAAGTACCAGGGCTGATACTGACGCATAAACATTAACTTACACCCAGAAAACGGGGCAAAGTTAACAGAATTTTGATTTAAGAATTGCTATCTAAATACGTAATTAAAATGTTGTTCTTTAAAAAAGGTAATGGGCCAGGAAGATAGCTCAGCAGGCTAAGAGCCTGCCTAATAAGGTTCGATCCCAGATACCATATACCATGTTGGCCCCACATTAGGCATACTGAGCTGGCCACCAAAACTAGGCTTGGTGGCACATGCCTATAATGTCAGCCATGGGGAAACTGAGACAGAGGGTCACTACAAGTCTGAGCTCTGTGGAGAGTTCCTGTACAAAAAATAAGGTAACAGACAATATCAAATTTGTAAGAATATAAAATATGCTGTATATTTTTAAAAATATGCCATTCAAAAGTACTTAACATAAACAATATATGAAAAAACTCTTGATAAGTATTGATACTATATTTAACAGCATTACTAGTGTGAAATAACTGCTGATCTTACTTATAAAGCTAAAGCAAAATTTTGTAATTTTCTCTTTTTATTTTTTGGCGTACACAAGTGTTTGGAGGGATTGATAGGGACCAACCTGAGGACTTAATGCATGCCAGGCAGGCATTCTACTACTGAGCTACATTCCCAGCCCCTGTAAAACTAATCAATGTTGTAACTATATTATTATAATGAGGTTTACAAAAGCCACAAAACATAACAATTTGGTTAGCTGGAGCAGTGTACAATGTGTGATGGTGGGTAGGGAGCAACACAGCCAGTTTCTTACTTTTTCATATGATAGTATTAACAAAGATTCTGAACAGCCAAAAACAATTTAGAAAGAGAACAAATTAGAGGACTCAGACTTTCTGACTTTGAAACATATTGCAGAGATACTGCAATCAAAACAGCATACATGATATTAGCAAAAATGACGAAAAGACCAGATACAACAGAGAACCCAGAAATAAACCGTCAGGTACTTGGTCAAATGACTTTTGACTTGAGCACCAAATTCATTCAATAGCAAAACTAATGGAGCAGAGACCCAAAACACTGTATGTATGTGGGGGAGGGGCCTCTTTTTCCTATAAATAGAAAAAAAAAGCTGGCAAAAATGTCAAAAGCAACCTTGTCAGGAATGTGAAAGTTAGCTTACTCCCAAGGAATTGGGTGTTTCCACTTACCAGAGTATTTTCTGAGGACTGACATAAAAGATGTGTGTTTGTTTTACCTAACAAAGTAAATTATGATAAACAACAGATAAACTCAAAACTGGAAAAACACAGTGAGAATCTTTAGAACACAAGGCTCTGAAAATTCCCTGGCTACACCAACTGGACTAGCAAGTGCATGCCCACAGCAATGTGTGTGCTTGGAAAAGACCTGAAAACACAACAAACTTTCACCACTGGCTGATCTTTAGGCTCTGTGTAAGCAGGAGGTGAAGCTAACACAGAGTTGTAAACAATCTGGCTAAGCACTTAAGGAGTTTCCTAGCAACAACCACGAAGTGCAAAAGCCTGGACATTTTTTGTTTCTTCTTTTTCTGGATCCAGGATTTAAGAAATCTTTGAACAAAGACATCAGATACCAACAAAGAACATGATCTAGAAGTATCGCTAAACCATCAATAATCTTCATTCACAACAAACAGTAACCATAAATCCTAGAAAGGAGGAATCTAATGCTCATAATTATCACATTATCATATTCAAAATTTCAAGTTTTCAAAAGATAACGGCCATTCTAGGCACTGAGAGGCAGAGTAAAAATTGCCTCACAGAAAGCACAGAGAGTGAACTTAGCAAAGACTTTAAATCACCTATGTCTAATGTACTCAAATAACTAAAGGAAGCCATACATAAACAGCTGAAGGAAACAAGAATAATACTTCACCAAACAGAAAATATTAGCAAAAATAAAATTAAAAATAAATGAAATACAAGTTATAGAACTTAAATTCCCCTACTGGGGATTAAACCAAAGACCTCACACATTCTATTTTTTAGAAATCATGAAGCAAAAATGTTAACTGAAGGGAGAAATTCAACAGATTTGATGTGAATTAAAAAAATAAGCCGCCAAGCCAAAGAAACCTTGGGGACATCAACCAGCTTGTCTAAACAGATACAGAAATCCCTGAATAAGAAGGGGCCAAAATTTGAAAAAATAATAGCCAAGACTCCTCCAAATTACATAAAAGATATGAAGCATTCCAATGAAGTATTGATAGGATAAACTTAAAGAAATCTATACAACTGAAGATACATTATAATCAAACTCTCAAAAAGCCAAAGACAGAGAATCTTTTTTTTTTTTTTTTCTGGCAGGGCAAGGGTTCAAACTCACAACCTTGTACTTGCCAGGCAGGCATTTGTGCCACAAAGCTATCTCCCCGGCCCCACCCTAAGACAGATAATCTTAAAAGCAGTGAAGAGCACATGAAGAGACAGGGAATCTTCAATAAGATTAACTGCCAATTTCTCATCAGAAATAACGAAGAGGGAGAACACCCACTGGAGACTTCCTACCTGTCTCTCAGACAGGAGCTTTCTTCCCCTCAATAAATATGTTCTGCTAATAAAAAAAGAAAAGAAAAGAAAAGATAAAAGAAACGAAACCAGGAAGGATCAGAACAAAATAACAAACATATAAAATAAGAAAGCTGTCTCTGAGAAAACTTTCTTCTAAGAATGAAGGAGAAATTCAAAGATTTCCAGATTTTAAAAAAAAGCAGAGGTGTTCATTACCAGTATACCTGTCCTATAAGAAATAATAAAGGAGATCCTTCAAGCTAAAATGAAAGGATATTACATAACTCCAAATCATACAAAGAAAACATCCTACTAAAGGCAATTTCATAGGCAAACTTAAAAGCCAATGTTACTGTACTTTCAAATCATTTCCCTAAATGATTTGAGAAAATACACAAAAGAATTATGAATCCATAATGAACAGAAAATTAGAAAGCAATCTGTGATTATAACGATATACGAAGAGGGAAAGAGAAATGTGTATCGGCAGTTTTTATGTACTACTGAAACTAGGTTAATATCATTTCATATTATGTTGTTATATGCTTAAATATTAATTGTAGCCACCAAAGTAAGTATTACAAAAACTAAAAGTATAAAAAAAGATGAGATACATTAAAACAATACATTACAAAAATTATTAAATAAAAAAGAGGTGGTAATGCAGGAACCGAGAAACAAATAAATCTATAACCAATAGAAATAAAAAGGACAATGGAATAAGTCACTATGAGTGGTCAACTATAAATAGGTTATGCTATTAGAATCCAGAAATGACAGAAAGGATTATAAGAAATGACTGGCTATGTCTCAAGAAGACCCACTTATATCCAAAGATTCAAAGAACTTAAAAGTAAAAAGATATAAAGGGCATATTCTATAAATAACCAAAACTAAGGTTATTATTTAGCTACCAACCAGAACTAAATCCTAATAATGGACAAAATGAGTGAGTTTAAAATAGGGTCAACTCATGATGTATAACATTTATGAACATATATACATTTCACAATGAATCCTTAAAATATACATGGTTAAAAAGTGATAAAACTCCCACCCTTAAGACACCTGAGTCAGCCAAAAAAAAAAAAAAAAAAAGTGATAGAACCAAATGCAGAAAGAATTCCACAGTAATATCCCACTTCCAATATGGATAGAAAAATCAGATAGAAGATAAATAAAACAGAGGACTTGCCCAATACTATTAACCAACTACATAGAATATATATTCAGAATACTATAACCAACAAGACTAGAATACAGATTCTTACAGATTCTTAAGGGCCCACAGAACATATTCTCCAAGACAGACCATATGTTAAGCCATAAAAGGCATAATATATTTAAGTAACAAATTAATATGTTTATCTCTGATTACAATGGAATAAAAATAATAAAAGGCAAATTGGTGAATTTATAGATACATGAAAACTAAACATGGTCTTATATACCAAACCGTCAAAAAAAAGTAACAAGAAATTTGAAAATAATTATATATATTTTTTTATTTTAATTTTATTTTTCTTATTTACTTACTTACTTACTTACTTATTTATTTATTTATTTATTTATTTATTTATTTATTTATTTATTGGTGCCAGGGATTGAACTCAGGACCTTGTGCTTGCCAGGCAAGCATTTATTCCACTGAGCTATGTCCCTGGTCTTGAAAATAATTTCAAATAAGTGAAAAACATACTAAAACATAGGATACAGTAAAGGCAAAGTTTAGGACAACATTTATATCTGTGAAAGTGATGCTCAGAAGGAAAAGTCACAAAAGATTAATCTCAAATCAACAGCCTAACTTTAAGCTGTAAAACATTAGAAAAAAGAAACTAAAACTAAAAAGACCACAGTTTAAGTGAATTAAACAGACCAGAAAAATAACAGAGACAAATAAAGAATTATATTACAAATAAAATACTATGGCTTATATTTAGATACCTCCCCCGCCAAAGCCTCATGTGGTCATAGGTAAGGCTCTTCAGAGGTGGCTGGATCTGGGATGATTACTGCTTTAGTCCACTGATTGATCTGACATTGTTCTGGGTATGATTAAGGGTGCTCCAACATGGGTGTGACTGAGGACAGGCAGACTGGATAAAGTATGAGGGACAGAA
>PVJA010042868.1:0-17086 GCA_004027025.1 Myocastor coypus | reverse complement strand
AAAAAAAAAAAAAAAAAAAAAAAAAAAAGTACTTAGAATAGTCATCAGCATTTTCACATCAGCTATTACTTGTTTATAAAACCTAAGAAAAGCTGAGCGTGGTGGCACATACCTGTAATCCCCGCAATTGGGAGGCTGAGGCAAGAGGATCGGTGTGAGTTCGAGACCAGCCAGGGCTACAAAAGTGAGCTCAAGGCCAGCCTGAGCTGCGTAGCGAGACCCTGTCTCAAAAAGACAAAATAACAAACAAAAAACAAAACAAAACAAAAAACTAGAAATAACATTAGAAATAAAAACCTATAGGAACTACAGTGAAAATGCCAATGAAACTCTACAATAAAAATAATCTTCATTTCAATTGTCATATCCAAGGCAGTCAATTGCATATCCATACATAAGTATTAGTTACACTGACAGCATGTGTTTTTGCTTTCATACCCTTTTTTTTTGGTCTTTTTGAGACAGGGTCTCACTATGCAGTTGAGGCTGGCCTTGAGCTCACTTTTGTGCCCAGGCTGGTCTCGAACTTGCACCGATCCTCCTGCCTCAGCCTCCCGAGTGCTGGGATTACAGGCATGCGCGACTACGCCCGGCATACCCTTTTTTGTAGGGCACATTTTACATCTTTTTTGTCTTCTGGTTGTCATGGCAACTCTTTGGAATGTTGTGCTTGCCTCTCCACCTCTCAGCTCACCAGTGTGCTCCACAATTTTTATATACTTTCCTGGGCAAAAACATTTTGCTTTTCCTCTGCTATAAATGATTCCTTATGAGCTTCAGTCCTAATTCTTTAAGTTTCTCCGTGGTATTTTGTACTTATGATTATGATTATAATTATTATTTATAAACTGCGAAGCTATTTATACTGCACATATTTAGGATTAAAACATAACCATTGGTCAATGCTTTGTATTTAGGGTGACGTCCTAGTTGCTAGGTAACTCATCAACAACACCTTTGGTTTTGTTGTAGAAAGTTCTCATCTCAGGATTTTGTTTTGCTGAAGTATTCTTATCATCATCTTCATCATGGTGAAATATTGACATCTATGGTATTACTTTGTTTTTCTTTGTCATAGAAAATACAAATATAATGTCATTGAGGCCAATATAAATCTTTCTGAAATCCAAAGTTTGTACTGTAAAAATTCCACTTTAAAATTATAGCATTTTGTTTGGAATTTCTGCTTTTTTCCTGGGTACAGTTCCTGTGTGGCTCAACGTGTACTTTATTAACAAATGTAACACCAATTGGAAACTTGTAAACCAATTGTAAAATGTCACATTCCAATTAGTTTGGGAGATAAGAGCAACAAATCTGTTCACAAGATCATTTGTTTTATTACTCTATGAATAGGGACCTGATGCTGAGCTCTAGCATACATTCCTAAATTGAAAGCATAGTAAGTCTTTATATCTACAAGGGCATAAATTTTTATGCCATATTTTGACCATCACTTTTTCATACGTCTTTTACATTCTTATGATTACCATGAGAAATCTCTGCTAAGTACAGCAGACTTCTGAATGCTTTCAGTTCAGTTAATGAAGTGTCATAATAAATACAGTTTTAAACATGACATACAGAACATTATATTTGTATTTCAGCCTTTGTATATTTCACAGCATCTTGCAGCATTTTTGTCTGTTGCAGTTTCCAGCATTGAGTTGCAGTGCTGACATTCTGTCTAATACACTCCTGTTCACCCTACAAAGGCCCTCTCTATATTTTTATTTTTTTAATTTTTATTTATTTATTTATTTTTGTCTTTTTGAGACAGGGTCTCGCTATACAGTTGAGGCTGGTCCTGCGCTCACTTTTGTAGCCCAGGCTGGTCTCGAACTCGCACCAATCCTCCTGCCTCAGCCTCCCAAGTGCTGGGATTACAGACGTGAGCCACCACGCCCGGCTCTCTCTATATTTTTAGACCTAGTTCTAACATTGGATTGTTTCATTTGGTTGTGTGACTGTTTCACAACATTTTGAACAGTTAAACATGTACTCACCTTCCTGTTTTCTTCATCATCAGAACCAATGATATCAGAATTACCTGTGTCTGTATCAATTGTTGTTCCATTTTGCTGTTGCAGGATTTTCAGCTCAGACAGCCAATGTCAAAGTCATCATCATCATACAACCAGTCTCCTATTATCAAAACATGTATTTTTCCATAATCATCCACACTGTACATGCATGAACAATCTACTGATTCACTTTTGACTTCCTGCAGAATTTGCAAATCTAGTTTCCAATGGGCTGTTGTACTAAAGTGGCCTACCTCCATCAGAAAAAGGAAAATACTAAAAAAAAATGAAATCCTGGAGTGGTATGGGTATGTTATACCCTCTGTGATGCTCAGATAAACACACACGAAACCTGTTAGATGGAACATCATGTTGGTAAAAACCTTGGTTTACACATGTGCACACATCAGATACAAAGATTGCTTCCTGTATCCTTCAGGCAAAGGTTCTGAGACACATAGCCTTCCACTATTCAACTGAAGGAAAGATTTACACAAGAAAAGTAAGGGATGAAATTGTGGAACCCATTATTATACTCCCCAGCAAACAGAATGTTTTTGGGTGATTTGAGCTTTCAACATACACGGGTTGCTTATAGAAAGTATATGTGAGTCTGTAGATATAGACAATAAGTCTTGATGTTTCTACTTAGAAATGTCTAAAGCATAAAATTGTTCAGGCTATTTATTGCTGTTTAACAGCCGTTTGAAACTTGCAGCAAAAAATTATTCAACATTGTGTGTGTGTGTGTGTGTGTGTGTGTGTGTGTGTGTGTGTGTGTGTGTTTGAGTTAGGAAAAACTCCTGAGGAGTTTTTCAGTTCTAATGTGGTGTTCACAGAGGTCACATGTTGGTCACTATTTGATAGATGGAAGGATGTGCATGACAGAAGGTGGCTTCAAGCAAACAGTGGTGCCATGTGGGGTGGCTGAGTGCCTGGGCTTCAGTGGGCTGCTTGCCAGAGCAAGTATATGCAGTCTCTCTTACCAGGAAGCCTTTTTGTAATCAAGATTTCCTAGATAGCTGTTGAAGACATTCAGAGAGAGTATTTCAAGAAAACAAAGTAGAAACTGCTAGTTTCTCCAAGCCTGGAATTACTTTTTCCGTATCTTATTGATTTACATAGTCATGCTTCCACTTAGATCTAAGGAGTGGGAATAGATAGACTTTCCATCAATGGAAGGCCTGTCAAAGAATTTGTGGACATCTTTAATCTGCAAAGATGTGGAGTAGGAATAGTATAAATTCTACATAAGTACAAATATAGTGTGCAGAATTTCAGAGGAGACAGCACCCAGCTGTATCCAGGATGACAGTCAAGAAAGAAAGAGGTGAGAGTTTGTCAGGCACTTAAGGCCTAGTGCCAAGAATGGCTAATTTATGTTTGGAAATTAAGAAATTCAGTAGGTGAGAGGGGAGGGAACATGGAAGAAGAGAAAGAAGCTGGTGATGACAATGGCCTTGATAGGAGATACAGCAAAGGTGATGATAATGTAAATACAATTGCCCATATAGGGTGTATTTTCAGTCTCAGATTTTCAACATAAATTCCACATGAACGAGGTAAGACTCAGTCATGAAGCAATGTGGCAATAACTGCCTTTTTATGTGTTATCTTTTTTAAAGGATAGCAGGGAAAAGTTAAGATTTATTTTCTAAGGAGCAACTCTAGTGTCAGTGCAAAGGGCATGGATGAAATATTAATGTCACAGACACCTCTTCAAACTCTTAAACAGCTGACCAGAAAGCAAACCACTTTGATAGAGCAGGCAGATAAGGAGAAGAGGTCAATGTCATGGGACTTAGTGACCAAATGGCCAAAATGGAAATGAGGCCTAAGGGTGAGAGAAGGATTGAGAGTGAGAGTGGAGTTTGTAGTGCCAAGAACTCATGGGTTATCCAGAGCCTCCATTTCATCATGACTTTCTTGGCCTACACCTTGGCTCTTGCCTCCTGTAGTTCCTCATGGGCGCTGATCCATTGTGAGACTTCTGAGTCTGTTTTTATTCTTGTCTTTCATGAGTTGCTTACTTTCTCTGTAGCTAACAACTTAAACTCCAGTGAAGATGACTCTGATTAGCTTAGGGCAGGGATCCAACTCTCACAGAGGGGAACATGGTAGAGGGAGAAGGGAATGAAAAGAAAGAGAGAAATCTGGGGTCAGCTTTGGACAGTAATCCAGGAATTAAATTTATTTTGCTTCAGCTTGTAAACAGACAATCTTCATCCTGTGCTGAACGTTTGTTCCGATTAACTCTCAACTTTCTAGTTTCTCTGGGGATAGAATAGGCTCTCAGGGTGTTACTCCTTAGCAGACTGTCCTTTCAGCAAGGTCAAGCCTTTTCATCATGGCTCCAGCAGCTCAACACATATGCTTGAGCAGGAGGCTTAGTACTAGGTTATTGCCTAGGTCATTGCCTAAGTGCTGAACTCCTAGAATATGCTGACTGTGATTCAGTAACCTAACACTATAATAAGCCACAAATGAAGCTCTGGGGAAAGGGCCAATGGCTTTATGTATAGAAGTTCTGTGTGGAGCCATTCCCTTTAGCAGGATGAAGGACTCAGCTCCTACATATGGTTATATAGCAAGGTCAAGTCATATTCAACCCAGACATTGTGCTCACCCCGCAGTTCTCCACACTTTCGTATAATTCCCCCTTACCACCCATGCAGCGTGGCCTGGAGAATGTGGTGGAAGAACAAGGAAGAATGAGAATGGAAATGCAGGGAGAAATCAAGTGAAACAGTTGGCTCTGTGTTTCAAAGGCATGAATAGGAAATGGCAGAAGGCAAAGATGTGATGTGTGATGAATGAAGGGACAGAGAAGTGACTATGGAAGCAAGATATGGAAAAGGATAAAGGCGATGCTCAGTGGAAGAGAATGACTACCTCACAGGCAGGACATGATGCTGGGCTTCACACTCCAGAGGACCTGGAGTGCCAGATGAAGACAGCTCAAGACTTTGGCACAGGAGAAGATCCCTAATGTGGGGAAAAATAAAACTTTTCCTAAAGGAGCTCAAAGAATCCTGATTTGTTTGTGCACTCACATGAAGGGTGTCCATGGACCAGGTTGATCCATCCAGTGCATGATGACATTGTCCGGGATGATTGCAGCTTCAGAGGTGGAGGGGACACAAGGAGCCAGGCTTTAAAAGTCAGCTCAGTTGTAGCAGAATCATCAGGTATCAGTGGGGTAGAGAAGAGGCAGATCTGATTTGGCCTGGGGCCTCAGAAGATGGGATTTTGATTTGAATGGAAGTCATGGTCTGGGAGCACACAAATGAGTCTATGGAAAAGGTATATAACACTCTCCCTGCTTTCACCCAGTGCTGCTGCCCTGCTACAGCTCTGCAAAAAGACACAGAATTTGCCCCTGAAGAATAGAGCTGCTGGAAGAGCAGCCTTCCCTGAGGGGAAAGCTATGCATTAAGGAGCCAAGGAGCAGCCTAGTGAAGGCAGTTGGGAAAGGAAAGGAGTGGAAGCGGCAAGGTGATGTGGGGATCCATGGGCTCTCAAGCAGGATGAACACTTGGGCAAGAGGTGGGGTTCTAAACTGCAGAGGGAGAGGGGCACCAGGGGAAGATGGGAATGGGTGACAGGAGGCCCGAATCATTCTGGTCCTCATGGCCTTAAGGGTGATGGGCACAGAAAGAGTCCTGTTTAGCTGCTCAGTCTCTGCATCCTCTCCTGAGAGTGGAGAGAACTGGGGTTGAGAATAGGAATAGAAGAAGGAAATGGCATCAGGGCGCCTGCAGGGAGCTTGGCCTAGGCTTTAGCAAGAGCATGGGCAGACAGATCCTTCTGGGAATCAGATGGGAGAGTGGGTGTGAATGACGCCCTCTCCTTTCTCTCAAAGTCGTCTCCACTAATCACCAGGACAATGTGTGGAAAGAACATCTCTGAAAACTTCAAACATCTTTATTTTAGAAGATAAAGTGAATTCAATTTGTTGAAATGTTTCCGCTGTGGTTGGAGATGAATAACCTACTGCATGTTGTCAGCAGATTGGGGGCTGGTTTAACAGCTTAAAACTGGTAGCAAAATGGAAAAGGATCCAAGTACCTGTGAAGAATCCATTATTTTATGTAGTTTTGTGATTGTGTGAACTGGGGCAGCTTGATTGGCAGCGTCAGCAGCTAGGGGAGCGGGAGGGGCATGGCTGGGGTTGCCACTCCTTTGGTGGATGCTGTCCTGGCTGCAAATGCTTCTCTACAGAGGGACCTGAAGCTTTATGTCTCTGGCTGAAGAGTCCATTCAGCATAACACAGTGGTCCAGCATGCAGGCTGTGAGGTCACACTGCCTGGTTCCCATCTGAGCTCTCCCACTTGTGACACTGAATGACCTGGTCTCCCCAGGTGTTGGATCAGGTCATGATTTACCAGCCTCACCTGATGTGTCAGAAGCACCCAGAGCAGTCCCTGCAGCACACACACACATTTCTGTTAGTTTCATGGACATGGCTTGTGGTTTATCTTCTGTATAGATGCAGCTCTGCATAACCCAGGCCCACTCTGCTTGCTGAGTCAGTATGTGGACTTCTCTACCAACATGACACAGTCATGCAGCTACCAGCATTAGTGGAAAGGAGTTTGCAGATTCCTAAAGGAGAATGGGGACCTGACATAGTGTGGTCTTTACTCTCCGGGTGATGTGGGGACTTGCTCTACGCAGCAGTGTCTCAGTGCATGACGTCCCACCTGAGTGACAGTGCTGCCTCTGTGTGGCAGAGCTGGTGTCCTTGGCCTAATTGTGGGTATAGTGAGCAGAGAGATGGCAGACAGTTGGGAGGCTCCTCAGTCACCTGGCTGGGGCCAGGCAGCCTGCGTTGCCACTGCTGCTGCCCCAGCGCCCTGTGTGGTTACTTTTCCAAAGAGTCCCCTAATTGTGCTTTTGTCTTTTCTGCTGGATCATTAGCTTCATAAATATGAATAATAACATTTAATCAGCACTTATTCACTTCCAGTTATCTCTTTGATGTTAGCATCTTTTAGTTCACAGTGTCTGACACATGGTAGGGACCTAAAAATATTCAGTAGGAATACATTAACTCTCCTCACTTAGCCTAGGGCCTCTGAGCCAATTCCTTGGCCTCTCCAGGTCTCAGCTTTCCCATTATACCTGGAACATTTTAGGCTGTCAGTTGACTTCATTTAACTGCAGTGTCTGTCGAGTGTGAGAGAAAAAACTGGGTCAGGGTGCAGCTATTCCTGGATCTATGCACCTCACTCTCTACATGTCGTAAAATACAAGTATATAAATATACTATAAAATTATTGTATTATAAACATAGAAGTACGAGCTTATAAATATATTTATTTTATGATCTGGACTAAACATGTCTGAGAGCCTCGTTTGCTCAGGGAGGGTTTCGGAAAGGTGACAGACAGAAGCGTAGGCTGCATAGCTGACTCGCTGTTAGGAGGTGGGGAGGCAGGGTCTGCTCAGAAGGGCTGGGTCACTCAGTGTCATAAGGAGGGGCTCCCTGCTGAGCTCCTCTGCCCTCTCGCTGCTTCTTAGCCTCCACGCTATGAGCCCTTTCCTTCCTCAGTACCCTCTGCCACTGTTTCCTGCTTGGAGCTGGCCAGCCACGGGTTGCAGCTGTGAGTCACAATGAACCTCTCCTCTTTCAGGTTGTGAGCATCAGTGCTGGGACTCAGCAGTGGAAATGTGGAAAAAGCAATTTATAAAATTAAAAAAATAAGTGTATTACTGATGTCTTCTGCTTTTCCTCTTAGATGTGTAGTAGACACCTCCCCTTGAGACTGCTGTTCAAAGATGCCTTCCTGAGGGCACTGCCTGCCATACCTTCTTCACAGCTTTCCCATCTCTATGAATAGCTCCACCCACCTGGTCACTCACAATAGAAGCATAGGTAGTGTCGCTCTATCAGCCAACCTTCTGAGCCTGGCTCCAGACCCTCATGAACCTAGCTCTTGTCTTTAGTCCTCATTTACTAAGGGGTACCGAATTTGTCTGTCAAGGATGGAGTCTCTGGGATTCCACTCTGTTACAACTATTGCACTTTTGGCCTTCAGGATTCCATTCACTCCTGGTTCCTGTCAGGGAAATAATGGGGACAAGGGAGGGGTTCCATGTGCAGCTAAAAGATGAGGGGAAGAGAAGACAAAATGTGGTGAGTGTGGTGACCACACCCACTGCCCCAACTGACCAGGTCAGTGCCCAGGTAGGACCTCTCAGACTGCATACTCTCCCAGATGTACCACCAGAGCTCTACCCCCACCAGCAGCCAGTGACTGGTGCAAGCATAGGCAGGAGCACTAGGCCTGTACCCTTGTGCCACCAGAGCTTCTTCCTTACCTAGAACCCAGTTCTGGAATCTGCTATGGAACCCTGCAGCAAAATTTCCTGCAGAACCTTCCAGGTAATCCACGAACTGAGCATCTTGCCAAAGGAGCACAGCGGGTTCTCTTCCAAAAGCTGCAGCAGGAAGAAGCTGAGCACAGCAGCCAGACCCAGCTAGGAATATCTAGACAGGATCAAGCTGGTTGGATCTGTATCCAAATTTCAATAGGGGCTAATGGCATAGGTTCACCAAAGTACAGAGGTCACTGCTATACAAAATAACAAAGAGAAGGAGTAAGATGAAATCTTCAGTCCTGAGCCAAGCCAGAACAAATACAGGAGACACTATCATGGAAGAAAATGGGAATCATGCAGCTGAAGTCTCTGCATTGGTTCCAAAATAAATCATAAGAGGATTTGACTGTTCTTGGATTTTATTTTTATTTTTATTTTTTATTTTGTGGTACGAGGGAATCAAACTGACTGACTTTGGGAGATACAAAAGTTACATGTCTTGTCATGCAGGTTTTGCTTTAACTTGCTCTTGATCACTCAGCAGAAAAGTTTAACCAGGAGGCATATAGCATAAAGCTAGATTAGTATGCTGAATTGCAAAAGGCTTAAATCAACAGCTTCTGATATTGTCAGTTTTGCCAGTAACCCATTGCAAGTATGGAACATTGGACTATGTATATATCTGCTTTCTCTTAGTTCAATGAGAAGAAATTTGGTTGTACCAATAATGATTAGAAAAATTATCACATCTTCATCCTGTGCTCTGTGTAACTACAATGAGGACAACAATATGCATTGTATCAATTATCGGGAATGTACTACTAATGTGTTTTGAATCTGCTGCATTGTTATTTCTTATTAAAAGTAATAAAAATGTGGTGTGTGTGTGCACATGTGTGCCTAGGATGCTGAAAATGCAAGGAAGTTTAAGGGAATAAAGGCCATGCAATAAGCGGAATAGAAGAAATTCCCAAATAGGAGGTAAGCACATCGATTCTCACAAAGCAATGGGATGCAAATATTGTCCTTTGCCTTCTGCTTCCTGCTCATGTTCCCCTATTCTTCCCAGTAAGTCCTGAATCCTGGGTGTGGAGGTTGGGTTATGATTGTTGAAGACAAGCCTTGTATTGACTCACATGAGGCGTGAACACAGGGCTGTCCAAAGAGAGGCTAAGGAGTGTCAGGCTCTTGGCTGTTCTTACAGCTATCCCAGAGCCCTTGGCCATATGAAGGGAGCACAGTGCACTCTCTGTATTTGCCACTCTGCTGCTGCAGAATGGGCCCGGCTGTATCACTGCAGCTTCCTGCTGTTGCTGAGTGTACATGGTCCTCAAATCCTTCAAGCTGGAGGCAGTGTGTGAGCATGATCCTCTTATTGTGAAGATAAAACATAAAGAAAGTCTAGGATTTCCTGGCCACAGACCTTGGCTTAAAGGTGAGTAAACCTCTGGCCAAAGGTGGATTTCTAGTTTTAAGAGTGTCTGTAATTGAGAGCAGTGTTCTGTATTTTTTTTTTTTCACTGAGCTAAATTGGCACTGTACAAATAAAAATGTGCAACACTATGGCTGCAGGCTTAGCAGAGTGTGGGAGAGAAGCAAAGAGAGAAACTGGGGCAAAACCATAGGGCCCAGCTATTCTTGTGTGTTAGGATCCTTGTCCCATTTCTTTTTCTTTTTAAAATGCATTTGATACAAGGTCTCACTACGAAGCTTGCACTCATGGTGGTCCTCCTGCTTTCAGCCTCCCCAGCACTGGGGTTACAGGTGTGCACCATATTGAGATGCTTGAGTTCAGAACTGGGAGTGATTTGGAGGTCACCTTGTCTGAGTGTACAGAATGCACCCCATGTGTAGGTCTTTTCCCATTTTGTAACCCAGTATTACTCCCTGCACATTTTTATGTGCAAAGCCAAAACCTACAGTTAGGAAGGCTCCCTGGCCAAGTACCTGAGTGCCGTGATGGGCACCATGGCAAGGGTGAGCTCCCTTTTGTCCAGACACTGAATAATACCAGCGAAATCTGCTGGCTCCACCATGGTTATGCTGCATCGTATGTTTTTTTTTTTTTTTTTTTTTTTTTTTTTTTTTTTTTTTTTTTTTTTTTTTTTTTGTCTTTTTGAGGCAGGGTCTCATTATGCAGTTCAGGCTGGTCTTGAGCTCACTTTTGTAGCCCAGGCTGGTCTCGAACTCACATCGATCCTCCTGCTTCAGCCTCCCGAGTGCTGGGATTACAGGTGTGCGCCACCATGCCTGGCTTGCATAGTATGTTTTATGCTCACCAGTTTTCAGGTAGCACTCAGCCTCAGAGGCCCATTGGGATTCCAAGAGCTGAGGCTGAGCCATGACAGTGCTCTCAGGGAGGAGGGAGATAGTTGAGATAGTTGCAGGTGGCAGGGGCTTTCTCTCCATGGGCCTGGCGGGTGGCCCCTCTCAGCAGGGCTGGGGCTGCTGCTCACTACACACTTTGTTCTGTAAACAGGGGAGAGGTTGAGCAAACTACTTGCATGCACCGGAATCAAGCCTCCTCCTGGGGACCCTAGACCCTGCTGAGCCCGACCATGATCTGACTACCCCTCTACTGCGGACCGGAGCTCTGAGGATGCCAAGCTGAGAGGAAGCCTGCAGGGCCCAGAGAGCAGACCCAACCCTTTCCTCCTTTCCCCATCCTCCTCCTCTCCTTTGCCTTTGAAAAGGCAGCACAGGAAGAAATGACCTTTAAAACTTGCCCTTTGTAAGCCATCACCATCTGCAGTCACCATTCAGGGAGGACACGGGCACAAAGGGCAAAAATTCCTAGAGCACAGTCCCAGGAGGCCACAGGCAAAGGACAGGAGCAGCTGTGGCAGGGCAGACAAAGGGCTGTGGAGCGTGCAGTGATGGGGGCTGCTCCCAGCAGCTGCTCAGGCCCTCAGACCACTATTGGGAATGTGCTGTGCCCTCTGGTCCAGCTGTTCTCTGCTCCTGCTGTGGGCTTTCAGGAGGCTGTCTGTCTGCCTGTGTGTCTACAGCTACTTAGCAAATGCGAAGTGTGCGGAGGTTGGGTTACGACTGTTGAACCCATTAATGCACATGGCTGCATCTCCTTTATGTGGAGCATGTGGTGTATGCAGTATTGTTATAGGCTGGGAAAGAAAGAATGATCATCACACAAGAATACATGATGTTTTTAACCCAAGTTCAGTAAGTGGTAGAAAGCCACACTGTCCTAAAATCTGGTCCCGCCTCCTGTGCATGCACTCAGCTTATTGTCTTTTTTATTTTATTTGTATTTTAAGGAAAGGTCCACAGGGTGTTCAGGTTCTCACTACTAGATCGAACTTACAGAGATCTGCCTGTTTACACCTTCCCAAGAGCTGGGATTTCAGGCATGTGCCACCACACCCAGTCTCAAATGCACTCTCAGTGTGCCCCAGGGACAGGGCTAGCACAGTAGGCTGAGGTATCAAACCTCCAGCCCCTGCACCTGCTTGCAGGTGCTTTAATCCACTGAGGTATTTGGCCAGCCCTAGATGATTGTCTTAATTGCTTTTCTAGTGCAAAATCTGTGAATCTTACTTGAGTGTGTGTCATGGCCATGCCGAAGGCTAGACAGAGCACCCCAGGACTGTTAGCTACACCTACACCAGTGGAGGCAGACCTATGACAGGCAAACTCCAGTGACTTGTTTGTGTCGTTGAAAGCTCCACAGGGTTCACCATTACTGCTCTAGACTATGATGTTTCTGGTGGGCCTGAGAAAGGTCGTTCTGTGCATGGTGCTCCAGGGCTGGTGCTGGGCCAGCTTACCAGGCTTGCAGATGCGCACACAGTGTTTTATCATAGTCTCTGGTCTCTGTGAGTAGCAAAAAGCTGAAGAAAGGAAAGGATCACATCCCCATCGCTGTTAATAGGAGGAGGAGAGGTGTGGGGATGGGGAAGGCAGAGGCAGGATGTGTGGGAGGGTTCACAGGGAACAGGGAAGGCTCAAGATCTAGAAGAAGCATTGGGGAAGACAGAATGAATTACTAAATTACTACTCTGTAACTTTCGGAATCCTTACTGCTTGGGCTTGAGAGGGAGAACAAGTTGGAGATGTCATAAGCCCATGGGTACTGGTGGGTCCCAGACCCTCCTAGTGGGTTCTGCCCTGGGACTATGGAGGACCTAGGGGAGAAATGGCAGTGTGTCCTTTAGCAGCAGAATCATTTTGTAGGCAAATAGAGCAGAGGAGTGGGAGGCTGAATATCACAGGGGCAGGGTATGGGTGACTGGGAGGCAGCTCGCCTGGGTCAGAAATCAAGGGCCAGGGGCAGCGATCGACGCTTCTGTTTGCTCCACTTTCTGGAGGGGCTGAGCCAGGGGATGCTAGAGAAATGTATGCTTAGTTTGTCTCACAGGTAGTGCATGTTTTAGGCCTAAATATTTAACTGATGGCATTTCCATTTGAAGCATGATTTTGATAAGTGCAATTTTGCCAGCAAGAATTTTTCCCACCATAGCTATCCATCCATTCTTAGTGAGAAAATGACTAGGGTTTACTTCATATGTAGAACAGTTCTAACAATTTTATGCATCACTTAGGCCAGGATCAAGTCCTTTTTCTCAAAAACTTAGCTGGCAGGCTGTCTCTGCTGTTCTTTCCCTTCCCTACTTGCTATCGGGAGACTCAGCTCTTCACGTTTCATCCTTTCGGCCGTACACCATGGAACTGTGTCCTCTGATTGATTTGTCTGAGTTGTTCACGTTTTCCTGGACTGATGGTAACTTGGGGCTTCATTGATCAAATGCTCAGGATAGGTCAGGAATAGCCAAATAGCCAAAGTTCTACTCCATTTTTTTCTTCTGTATTTAGGACAGGGTCTACAGGGTCTCACTACGTAGATCAGATTTTTAGTGTTTCTCCTGTTTTCAGCACACCCAAGTGCTGGGATAATAGGCGCGCCACCACATCCAGTCTCAATCGCTGTCTTATTGAGCCCAGTGGGTGGGGCCAGCACTGCATGCCTGGGATCAAACATTGGCCACTACGCTCTGCCTGATCAGATGCTTTAGTTTGCTGAGCGATCAGGCTGGCCCTTCTACTTTTTTAAAAAAATGTGACTTCTCCCTAATGTGTGCATGTGATCACATGCATGTTGGGGCTTCGCTAGGTGCTCTGTAGATGTTACCGTCATCTGAATTCTGTATTTTAACATATAATAGAGTCAAGAAACCACTGAGCAGAGTTGTGAGAGTGGGGCAATGAAACAAGAAAACGTCAGGTGTGTAGCAGTGACTAAAGTAAATGTGATGTGCCTAATCACATTTGCCTAAACAGCCTTTTAATTATTATTATTATTATTATTATTATTGTTATTATTATTTTGGCCAGGCATGATAGTACACCTGTAATCTCAGCACTCAGGAGGCTGAAGCAGGAGGATTGCTGTGAATTCTAGGCCAGACTGGGCCAAGAAGTGAGTTGAAGGCCAGCCCATACTACACAACAAAGCCCTATCAAAAAAAAATTTTTTTTTAACTGAATAAATAAGGACTGGAAGTTAACATCAGAGACTCAGTGTAGTTTGATTTTTACTTCTTCTGCATGAGTTATTCTGAAGTTAATGGTCTAGAAACTACTTGATGGTTAGACCCTGTCATTCACAGTGAATCATTTTGTACAAGGGCCCATCAGGTGGTATAACTGATGAACAGGCTCAGCTATGTCCTGGTGCTCTGTCCGTGAGACCTCCCTGTCCCTACAGGAGTCAGGGTAGTATTTGCTCCCTGAGAAGCCTTCTAGTGGGCCACAGTCCTACCTACACCAACATGTGCAATCGCACAGGCCTTCCTGGCAGCTCGCTGAGTCACTCTTTGAACATCGCTTGCTATTTCTACCATGTGGAGCCTAATACATGACACCCAGTGCTGCACTGGCACAGTCTATGCACCTGTAGCCTTCGGGAGGAACACACTGTGCTGGTGTAGAACCCAGGAACAGGGAGAGCAGCCAGGGCTGCGGGAGGTGGGCTGTGTAGTACTGAGGGAAGAGGATGGTGCCTGGTTTCTTTAGGGTGATGTTTATGGTTTGTAAGTCACACAGGTTAGCAGGGAGCTAAGGCCCCCACATTCAGATGGACCACACCCAGTCAGTTTGGTAAGGAGGCGGTGAGGTGGTCTATGCAGAGGTCATGAACAGCAGGAGGGGAGCTTGTGGTTAGAGCACTCAAGGCTCTGTCACTTTATCACATATCAAAGAGGCATTTAAGGATGGGATTTACCTTCAGTCACTGGATGTGGGACAGCACCCCCAGGGTGGCCTTCATTCTGTCAGGTTACCCATTGTCATCACCTCAGAAACACCATCTTAAAACCAACAAACAACAGAAAGAATAACTCCCCCAACTATTTCAGACTCCTTCATGGACATTTTCCAAGTGAGACATAGAGCCCTGGCTCTTCGAAGTTCTGCCCAAGACCCTAGAATAGTTTCTGTTTCCTTTATGCTGAAAGCAGAGATGACTCCAGTCTGGAGGAGAAAATAGGAGGGGCTGTGCTCATTGCTCAGCCCTCAGCCTCCTGCAGCTCAGCTATTTTCCTCAGGAGAGCACTGGGAGGCTTCCCCTGCCTAGTCAGGTTGCCTGAAATGTTAGGATGCTCTCAGCTCCATGGAGCAAGGTCTGCTAGATCCGCCATAAATGGATAATGGAAGATTTATTTAGAAGGCACAAATGGACTTGTATGGCTCAGGACAGAGATGCGCTGGTTCTCCAGATTGGACAGGAAGCAGAAGGTGGTGCTGACCTCTCTTGAAGTCACAGGATTCACTTCTTCTTATTTCTCTTTTTTATTTTTTAAAATTTTTAATTTTTTTTAATTTTTTTAAAAATCTTACTTATTCTTGTTTCAGAACTTTTGTTTGTTTGTTTACTTATTTATTTGTATGGCCAGCTCAGCCTGCCCTGAGGGCAGGGCTGGCACAGCATGTGGTGCCGGGGATCAAACCGCGGTCCCTGCAGCCGCCTAAGCTTTCTTAAGCAGGCGCTTTAGACCACTGAGCCATCCTGCCGGGCCCCTCTCTTTTTTTACTTAAAAATTTTATCTATTATCTATCTATCTATCTATCTATCTATCTATCTATCTATCTATCTATCTATCCTGGGGATCGAACCTGGGTCCTGGAGCTTGCCAGGCAGGTGCTTAGATCACTGAGGTGTCTCCCCAGCCCTCATTTCTATATATTTGCAGATAAACTTGATTGATCTGCTGCCAGGCCACTAGTAGGAACCATGGTGGATCCATAGTACACAACCTAAATTCTCATGTGTTCCCTTCAAGGCACCATGCTGGACTTAATTCTCTGATACTCAGATTGAAAATTTCTGGAGAAGAACATGATTTGTGTACCTTGTGTATTGTAGTTTTCTAGATAAAGAAAAGAGGAAGCTGTACCTGTGGAGGTGGCTGAGTCTCTGCGCCTGCCAGGCAGAAGCCCATGTTCAAATAGAGACTCCTTCATAGTTTAAGGCCCAAGAACCACAGAAACTTGTAGTGCAAAGTCCAGGTCAAAGCAGGAGACCAGTATCCCAGGCAGGGAGAGAAAATGCCTCTTTTTTCTGCCTTTCTGTTCAGTTTAGGTTTCAGTTGATTGAATAAGCTCCCCTTCCCCCTTTAGGGTGATTAGGTACCTAAAACACTTTACAGAAATACCTAGAAATAATGCTTAACCAGACATCTGGGCATTTCATAGCTTAGTTAAGTGGATACCTATATTACTTATCACATGCAGAATCTGGATTACCATAGACAAGGTAAAGCCAGGAGCCTTGGCTGTGTCCATATACATCAGATAGCTCTCATAGGAGCAGTTTTTGTAGGAAGGCCTGGACTGACTCTTGCTTTTAATGGAATCATTTCATTGCCGAGGTATTGGTGATATGATCCATCATGCTGTCTTTTGCATGGTTTCTCTCCATGGTAGAGACATTTCTTTCTTTTTTAGGTTTAACAGGTTATTCATATTTTAGTTTATTAGTACATGCGTCCATGAGGAAGGGCGTGAAGATGTGCTGTGTTATGTGCATGAACTCTTATACAGGGAATGGAAACAGGTGTTGCCAACATGGAGGAAACACTGCTCCTTGGGGTCCTGCCCAATATGTTCTTCCACAACCTGCATGGTGTCAGATTTATGTGAGTTTAGCGTTTGTCTGGCAACCAGCTTGAACTGGGCAAGTTATTTAATCTCTATACATTCTGGCATCTTATTAATAGAGTGTAGATCCTGTATGGGATTATTGTAAGAATTAAATGACATACTGTTTGCAAAGTGCTTCCACCTAGAATAGAAGTCACTCAATGAACAGCCACTATTATTGTCATCACCAATTTAATAGTAGTCATGATTTTATGCCACATATCCTCCGACAACACTGACAGAAGCCATTCAAATAAATTTATGCTTTCCTTTCGATTGATGGGGATAGCACACTTGAAACCAACAGGTGCTCTGACAGGCGACTTTTGAAAAGCAAAAACGTATAATTATGTTTTCATGCTAACAAGGATTGAGAAGCTGTAGTCATTAATTTTTTCATTTTTGTGGTGACATCTGCTAACCCCTCCCTAATGTTCTGTGGAGCAAAGATCACACAGTGACACTTCAGCTGGTGAACTTGTGGGCAAACTAAAGCCTGCTGTTCCTGTCAAACAAACATAACTGGGAGAGAAGCACCAATTTGAGTTGGTGCATGCTTCTGTGTTTTGTTTGTTAAAAAATG
>PVJA010042867.1:0-17076 GCA_004027025.1 Myocastor coypus | reverse complement strand
GGTGGGGCTGGCACAGTATGTGGTGCCAGGGATTCAACCTTGGTCCCTAAGCTTGCCTAAGCAGGCACTTTAGTCCCCTGAGCTATCTTGTCATTCCCGATTGATATTTTGGATAAAGGCTATATTTAACTTAATATTTTCATGGTAATTATTTGACTTGTATTTCTCCCAAAATTCCTAAGTTGATGTTTGGATTCCCAGGACCTAAAAATGTGCCCGTAGTTTGAAGTAACCTCTTCAGAGATGTTGTATTTAAAATGAAGTCAACAGAGTGGTCACTAATCCGACATGCTATGCCCCTGTAGTAGGGAAACTGGAACGCGGAAACCCCTGTGTGAAGATGAAGGCAGAAAGGGGGCTATACTTATACAAGCCAGATATCACCAGCAAACTTAAAAGTAAGCAAGGGAGAGGGAGTAGAAAAGATTCTCTGTAGCAGCTCTCAGAAGGAGTTTGCCAGCACATTGGTCTTGGACTTTTAGTCGCCAGCACAGGGACAGAATGAATTATAGATGTTTAAGCCAACCAGCTTCATGCTAGGAAATTCCTGCAATGGCTATACACTGCATCTATGTTTGCTTGCTTTTCACTCAAACATGGCAATAATACTCTGAGTGTGCAGGATTAATCACAGAACCTGGAGAAACTTATTTCACCAATTAAAGTAATTTAAGATGAAATGATGGAGTGCACATTTTGCTCTCTACACCTTTGATCTTGCCCCTGTTACTTTGGATTCAGGCTACTAAATTGTGGCCACAGTGCTGTGACCATTCAAGAAGGAATCAGAATGAACTGTTAACTAGAGAAGGAACGGTTAAGCTTCATGGCCTATGTATCGCTTATGCTCTCTCCCTTCCTCCTACTCTCTCTTTTGTAATTTATCCTTCAGACTTCTTCCTGCATCCACAAGATTTTGGCAATTTGCTTGAGGAGAAATTGGCCCCAGTGTCTCCTAGGCAGCTGGTCGGTTTCTCAACTTACTGCCATGCTTCTCCAAGGCTTGCATGTGGAATACAAAATGGGTTAGCAGAGGGACAGAAGGAGGCTATGCATCTGATTCCAACTCCTTACTTAAGTCTTTTGAAATATGGAGCATGGACTACTTTAATCCCTAGAATTCTACAGATTTTTTCCTACTTCTTACAATACAAGTTGGCAACAGGTCTACCCGTATCCTGCTCTTTGTCCTTTCCAGTAGCATTCTGGACACTTCTCTACTCTCCATGAAGAATACAAATAATTAAATGCATGCTTCACTCACTATTCTCCATTTTCATGGGGTTATGACAATGAATTGTTATTGCCAAAGATTCTACTCGTAATAAAGGAAAACTGGATAAGAGTCTATCTATATCTCCTGTTGCTGTGTTTAAAGTACTATTTCTCTACTCACATTTCAGGTTCAGACAGGAGTGAGAACAAGTAAAAATATTGAAAATGAGAAAGATTCATTCCTATGTCTTTATTTCTAGAGCATTTTCACACTGGTACACTACTGTGGACAGATTTGACTGGTTTCCAGACCCTCCTTCACAATCTGTTCACTGTCCCCCAACAGAAAGACAAGAACCATAAACTTGGAGCATTTTTGAGATGTTTTCGCTAAACTTACTGAGCCAACAAAATCTAATTGTAAATTTACCCTAAAACGGCTTTTCTTGAGATTTCTTGATTTCTGAACGGGCTTAATATCTGCAAGTGGCTTCTTTTTTATCCTATTTTGGCATTAGAGCCACAGATTTAAATGGAACTCTAACCACTATTTTTCACTGAGCTGCAGCTGAACTCTAATTACATGGGACCCGAGAAGCTCTGCCTTAATGTTGTGAACCCCAGAAGCTCAGGAATCGGGCTGCATCCCTAGAGTCCTCTTAGCCATGGACAAAGTCTTCTAAAAAGAGGTGCACCCAAGGGTGTTATGTCTCCCATAAGATGGCTCATCAACGCAAATCCAACTGGCATTACTTTTATGAAAAATAGAAGTGATAAGGGAGACTTGCCCACTAGGATTTACTCTCAAAGGAACAGGTCATAGAAACAGAGAGAGGTAATATTTTCATAACACATCTTTAGGACAGATTCTTCAGCCCTGTAGGTTAGATGGAAAACAATTTTCAGGACCTCTCTATACATACACATTTAAAGTTACTCTGAATCACTGTCTGGGTACCTTTCTGATCCCAAACTATCTCTGCACAAACAAATCAGGTAGCCTCAGAGAGAATGAAGTGGCTTGGAGAGGCCATTTTGCAGTGAAGGACATAGGTGCTGGATTGCTGGGGTTTTTCCAGGCGTCTGATTGACACCATAGAAACCTGGAGAAATGATTTAAGTTCATAAATCCTCCAAGGAAAGCACTATTACCCTGATGGTTGAAGGCCAAGCACAGAGACATAAAATTTCAAGGAAAAACCTTCTAAATCATGGGAGGTACTAGGGGGCACCCAGATGAGCTAGAATAAGAAGCACTTTTATTAGCAAGGCATGATTCAATGTATAATTGCTAAAAGAAAAAAATTAAATATTGCTTGATATTTAGGTAGTACCATATTTCAGGGAAAAAGGGGAAAATCATTTTTATTTTATTAAATACATGACTGAGGTGATGTTCAAATATTTTAATATCCATTATTTCATACAAATGCATATACTGTCCTATTATTTGTGAAGCACTTGCGTAAGTGACTCTATACTATTAGACTATTTGCAATGTTTCATAAAATGAAAATGAAACGTTTGGCTCACGCAAATATTCAAACAATATATATATATATATATATATATATATATATATATATATATATGTTAAAGTATCATAGGAAAATGAGCTACTTGTGCCATGATTATGTTTGTAAAGTTTCAAAATGTTTATAATCTCTATAAGTTTTAGCCTTCATATAAACTTTGCTTGTCCAGCATTTTTTTTCTGGACAGGTATTAACTGTACACATAAAAGTTTAATGTAAAAATTCAACACTTTTTTTTTTTACTTTAATTTCTTTTTTGTATATTTAGTACAGGGTCTACAAGGTCTCATTACACAGATCAGACAGACTCAGTGATGCTCCTGCCTTCAGCCTCCCAAGCACTGGGATTCCTGCAGCGCACGCCACCATATCCAGTGTCAATCATAGCTTCAGCACGCCCTGGGGGTGGGGCCAGCATGGCACACTGGGGATGGAACACTGGTCCCTGCATTTGCCTAAGTGGGTGCTTTAATTTATTGAGCTATCTGGCTGGCCCCTGTTTTGTTTGTTTATTTGTTTGTTTTTACATTTAAGCTAGTAAAATTAAGATCATTAGCAGTTCTTTCTCCCTGTAATTTCTTTGTGTTTGGAGTATTCAAGGCCCCTTCTCATATATTTTAAAATACACAATAAAGCATTGGCAACTGTTAACAATCCCTCCATGTTACCAAGCATCAGAGCTCATTCTTTCTCTCAGACTGTTTTGGAGTCTGTTCTCCAACTTCCTCTTGTCCGTACCACCTGACCTTTCCCAATCCACTGATTGCCACTCTACGTTCAGTTTCACTTTCTTTTAGCTTCCACATCTGAGAAAAGACACGCACGCTCTTTGTCTTCCCATGTCTAGTTTACGTCACTTAGTATAATGTTCTCCCAGTGCCATCCACTTTGCTGCAAATGATTTATTTTTCCTGTGTGAGCACTGTGAAGGGAGAGAAGTAAGTATAAAGCATTTCCATCTTCAGTGTAAGGGGTGAAAAAGCCATGTAAAAGGATGAAAAATACATTAGAGACATATAAAAATATCTCTGTGAAGAATAAGAGACTTAAGAAAATAAAACACATATGAGAGGCCAAGCATGGATGATGCTTAAGCAGAGGACCTGTAGCAATCCGATACATTCCAGGGAATGGGGGACAGCCACCACGCATGTGGAACACAGGGCATGTGCTGGGCAACTTGCAGTATCAAGGCAATGAACGATATCAAGGAAAGGTCTAGAGAGCCTCCAAAGCAACACGGGCACGGCCAAGACTGAAAGGCCATTTTCAATGGAAGAGTGAGGCGGGGGTAGGGGGGGAATGAAGGCTGCAAGACTGAGCCCAGGCTGGGCAACATAATGAGAGTTTGTCTGCAAATAAAAACTAAATGAATGATAGTGCTATAGATCCATGAAAAGATCCTAAACTCAACTCCTAATACCGCAGAAAAGTAAATAAATTAATAAATGCAACAACAATCAGCAAGAAATGTATGTAGAAGATGGCCTGATTCATCTAGACTCTGGCTACCGAAAGCAGAAGGCAACCCCCACGTATAACCTGAGCACTGTCCCCACAAGATTGGAGGGTTGGGGTGATGTTCCCTCTCCTCTCCAGCCTTAAAGCCTCCAAATGGGAATCTCAAATTGCAGAGCTGGACTATGTGCCTCATTTCTGATTCACCTAATGATCATACCCTGGGATTTTTCCACGATTCCCAAAGAATTCAGCTATTTGCCCTGTTTTACTCTCTCCAACGTCATTCTTGATGACTTTATTTTTTAATTAAGCTTATTAATATAATTTAGATAAATATAATGATCGCGTTCATCATAGGGAATGTGTATGTGTGCACTGTTTATCTTGATTCCTCTTTTTCCCGTTCCACTCCCCTTCTTCAAACCCTTCTTCTTCTCCTTATTCATAAAACTTTGTTTCCATGATATCTTTCTGTTTCTAATTTTCCCTTTTTTCTTTTTCCCCTCCCTACTCCCTACTTTCCTTTGTTTTTGTACAGTTTACTTCTATTCAACAGTGAGTACTAGCTATTTTGGTCATCATTTACACTGCCATTTTCTCACATCAAGGAGGTATTGCAGTATTTGCATGTTTCCAATCTATTTCACTGAAGTGTGTTGTCTCAAGGTATAGCTTATTACCTAGAAATTTCACAAATTTATACTTCGTTATGGCTGAATAGTACTTTATGGTTTATAAAACGTGCATCTTCTTTATCCTTTCATTAGTTGATGGGGGAAAACGTTGTTTACAAGATTTAACTGGTATGTACCATGCTGTTATAAATAGAGGTGGGCATACATTTCTGTGATACAATGATGTAAATTCGTTGAGGAATTCCCAGAAAAGGGAATAGCCGGGCCAAATGAGACCATCAATTTGAGTTATTGAGAAATTTTCTGTGCTGAACTCCACACTGGTTGCAACAGTATACACTCCCACTAATAGTGGGGAAGACTTCCTTAGCCCACTACAGTCTCTCCAGCATTTGTTATTGGTTGATTTCTTGATAATAGCTATCCTTTCTGGACGTGGAATCTCATGTTCATTTTAATTTGCATCTCTCTAATGAACATCGAGGTTGAACATTTTTTTATACATTTATTTGTCATTTGTACTTCTTTATCAGGGAATTGTACTAACCTCAGTCTCCTAAAATAGCCAACAGCTTAAATAAAGAGACAATGACCTGTAATTTGTGAGGAGTCCAGGAACATCAAAAGTCTCTGGGAGAAAATGGAGAAAGAAGCTCTTCTGTATCATTGTATGTATTGAATTTGAACACATTTAGGGGTACAGAAAGAGGAGAGCACAAAAGTCTAAAGTTCTCATAATTAAAGCAGTATATCTTGCTAATTAAGGGAACTGTTTAATCTCTAAGGTTGATAGTTTTATTTGCTCTGGAATAGAAAATGTCAGCAGCCCATGTCCTTTACTGCCTCAGCCACGGTGTTATCTTGACTTCAGAGTCCTATGTATATGATCTTTACCAGTACAGCCTTCATGCTCAGCAATTCAGCCTTTACATAGCCTGGTCTCTGACACTTCTTCGTCTGAGAGGTGCGTTATTAAACATAGAGGCCCAATTTTTGATTGGGTCCTTAAAATTAGAGAATCTTCTTTTTCTCATTTCCATGTTTGATATATTAGTGTTTTGACTGAGGAACAACTGGTGAAAACCATCTCTGTGGATTGTCTCTTCATTCTATTGGTGATTTCTTTTCCTGTGAAAAAGCCCTTGAATACGATGGGATCCTAGTTGTTGAAGGTTTGTTATCATTTCCTGCAATTGAGGTTTTCTTTACAATGTCTTTGTCTACATTTATGTCATCTATGCTTTGCCTTTGTTCCCCAAAATTTGCCAATCTAGGTCTTTTCTGGTTCTAGCTGAATTTGAGGAGTGTTTTATGAGGTATGCAGATTTTTCGGTGTGTGTGTGTGTGTGTGTGTGTGTGTGTGTGTGTGTGTGAGTGTGAGTGTGTGTGTGTTTGTGTGTGTGGTACCAGGGATTGAATACAAGACCCTGTACTTGCCAGGCAAGCATTTGTTCTACTGAGCTATCTCCCTGGCCTGAAGATGGTATTTTGATTGGGATGCATTCAATCTATATAATGATTTTGGAAGTATGGTAATTTTCACTATGTTGATTCTTTCTACCAAGAACCAAGGATATCTTTCCATTTTTTGATATCCTCTTTGTTATGGTTTGTGTACAGATTTCTCTTCTCCCAAGCCTCATGTAGGTTGTATGGAACTTTTTCATAGGTACATCTACTAGTTCCTTTTTTCATGGTGCAGTGCTGGGATTAAAGATGGATAACTACTGAATCAGTACACTGATTGGATTGGCACCAGAAATCTTTTACTTCATTTGTAAATTGGAATCCTAAGTACTTCATTTCTTTAAGCTATTGTAAATGGGGTTTCTTCCTTAATTTCTCTCAGTAAATTTGTTATTTGTGTACAGGAATGCTTCCAATTTTTAAATGTCAACTTTGCATTAAACTAAGTGAAAGATTTTGTTTATAAGTGCAACAAATCTTTTGGTGGAGCTTTTGAGATCTTCTATGTAGAGTATTTTGCCATCTGGAAATAATGATAATTTTACTTATTCCTATTCTATCTTTGTTTCTTTCATTTATTTCTCTTATTCAGTTGCTCTGGCTAATATTTCCAGAACTATATTGAATAAAAGTTGTAATAGTAAACATGATTGTCTTGTTCTGACTTTAAAGTGAAAGCTTTCAGTTTGTATATTTAGTATAATGTTTCCTATTGTCATAAATAGTTTTAATCAGATTGAGGTAAAGATCATACTTTCTAATTTTCTCTATGATACTTTTATCATGATGGATTTTAGACTATCAAATGTTTTTTTCTGTACCTATTGAGATGATCATGTAATTTTTGCACATGATTCTGCTAATATGGCATAACACTTTTCTTAATTTACATATTTTAAACCAACCCTGAATCTCTGAGCTGTATCCTACTTAACCATGATGTATAGTCTTCTTTATGTTCTGCTGCATTCTATTTACCAGTATCTTATTGAGGATTTTTAGATCTATGTTCATTAAAAAGATTGATCTGTAGTTCCCTTTTTTGGTATGACCCTTCTGTGGATTTGGTATCAAAGTAATACTTTCTTCAGGATAATGACTTTGAAAATATTACTTGAATTCCAGTTTCACTAAACAGGTGGAGGAATGACAGCATTAGACCTCTCAACTTATTGTAGAATTTCACAGTGAATTCATCAGAACCTTGTTTTGTTTTGTTGGTGGTTTTAAGTCACATTTTCAATTTCATTAACTGATATTGGGTTATTTAAAATTTTTATAACTTCTTGATTCAACTTTAGCAATTCATATATATCTAGGAATCTGCCCATTTCTTCTGTATTTTCCATCTTATTAGTATAAAGTTTCTTCAAGAAGGTATTGATGATCTTCTGTATTTCTGAAGAATCTGTTTGGGTTTTATCCTTTTCATTCTGAATTGCATGGATTTGAGTCTTTTTTTATAAAGTTGCTAAGGGTTTATCTTTGACTTATTGATGTTTTTCACTGTTTTCTTAGCTTCCATTGCATTAATTTTTGTCTGATCTTTATAAGTTTCCCCTTTATGTGACCTTTGGACGTTGCTTGTTCTTCTCTCTAGAAGTTTGAAGTTCAACATTGGGTTTATCTTGGGCTCTGAGCTGTGTCAGGTATGTAGGAGGAAGCCTAAATTTCACATTTAAAGCCAAAATATTTCATATCATCAATGAGCTAAATGAACTTTATAATCATTTGTAGCCACAAAATGATACAAACCATTTCATCAGTGAAATCACTCACTGACTAGAACTTGCACACCCAAGCATACGGACTAATAGCCATGCACTTGTAGATGTGACAGGGGAAACCTCAAGTGGCCTATCAGAATAAATAGTTCAAGGTCTACATTTAATAAATGGAATATGTAAGGAAGAATTTGCCTATGTTATTTTTTTTACTTTAGATGAATACATATAATTAAATTACTTGGAAGATTTATGAAACTATTCTTTTCCTAGACAAGGATTAAAGGATAAAAGGTATGAAGTTTGTATTTGCTATTTACATTTCAGTGTCCATATCAGAACCTATAATAAATAGTAGGACAAGTCTTATGTGATCTTACTACACTAATTATCTAACCTTAGTTAGGAGATTATTTCCCCTATTTTTCCTGGTAGTGAAAAGTACAATTTATTTATTTTTTAAACAGTATTAATACAAACATTTATTCTCAGTGAACTAAGAGAAAGAAGATGTATATCTATCCTAACTCATATATATAAGAATATATATATATATATATATATATATATATATCAAGATATACCATATATATACATATATATATATATATATTCTTTTTCTTTTTTCCTTTTTTTTTACAACAAAACTGTCCTTTGTTTACACTCTTATGAAGTTAGTAACACATGACACTAGGTTGCCTAGCAACTGATAGCTAACCTTAACCAGATAGAATGTTCATCTCAGAAGTGAGGTAGCTTGTTTTCTTTAGGCACTGGGCCAAGTTTCACCTACATACATTTGATCGATTTCCTAGCTTCATGGCTTCCAACATATCCCCTTTTTTCTTTTCTTTTCTTTTTTTTTTTTTTTTTTTTTTTTTTTTTTTTTTTTTTTTTTTTTTGAGATGAATGTTCCACTGCAGTTAGAGAAAAGCTATATTTGGAGAAATCTTTAAAGAACTTTTCGTATTTGAAACCAGTCTCAAGATTGTAGGTACTTGAATTCAGCAAAGTAACACAATACAGCCCAATAGTCCATAGTAGCAGTGAGTAATCAGCAGAACTGGTAATTGTCAGAAGTCGTTGAGTTGAGCCTTTTATAGCTCAGCATATTAATATGGCATTCGTTTTTTTTTTTTTTACCTCAGGGTTATACTTTTCTGTTGGATAATTAAGACCAAGTTAAAGCAAAATCTATATAACTAAAACTATACCTTGTATACCTGATAAGGTCAGTCTAATCCCCTCAGGATTAACACTGAAACCATGTACAGCACCTAATAGATCTTTTGTCAGTGTCAACCTTCTGGATGATTTTTATTCATTTTAAAGAGAAAAAAAGATAAAATAGCAATGAAACAGTTTCAAAACAGGTTAGTAGGATGGTTAAGTTACAGCCATTGCTTGAACAATGTGACTTCTGTAAAAGCCTGAAAGAAATTTTTCTCTCTAGGTGACTCTTTTTAGGCACACTATACATTGTTGATTGCTTTCCTCTGTGAGGTCATAATCTTCATGATCAGAAAATTTGGAACAACCCTGAGTTATAGGATGTCACAGAACAGGTTCTTTTATGATGTATTGAGTCATGACCTTGAAGTGCTAGAGCCAAAGTACTGGCTATCTCTGTGTTCCTTCTACTTCTCTAATTTTTAGTCTGCAAACTTTAGTTGTTGAACATCCAGAAGAGAAGCTTAGTAATATTATTACCAGAAAAGAACAATTTATAGAAAAATCTAGCTATTAAATTTACCATCTATTTTGTGATTTTGAATTGTGCTTATATACTTAAAGTATAAAATGTTTTATAAGAATTAAATTTTCTTAGTTATGTTGTGAAATAAATTTCCTAACATTGGATTGATTTATTTCTACTGTACAAATCATATAGATTTCTCTGAGTACAAGCCAAAACAAGAAAACAGATCAACTACAACAAAACTCATGAAGATACTTTTACTGACTCTTTTCAGACTTACAAACTGCCACAGATTCAGATCCAATCACAACACAGTCTTCTTCTATATTGGCAAGACCATAGGTTAAAAATGTTTGGCCTTTAGTGAAATTATGAAGAAAATATTATTTTAAGAACTTCACATCACTTAATTGAATCTTTACAACATCTTTGTGGAGCATGTTGTGTAATATTTTTATTTAACAGACAAGTAAGTAAAGGAACAAATTATAAGCAATATGTTTCAACTCAGATACATCCTAAGTTGTAAAATTAAATTCAGATCCACAAAATAAGTGATTCTAGATTCTAGAAAATAAGTGCTTATCTAGTATACTGCACTCATAAATAGCATGCATATAACTTCCTTTGGCCTAATACTGCTGCAGTGATGAAAAACGTATGCTTTGCTTGAAGAAATGTATGCTTCTTGTCGTATAAATTTGTACTTTCCTTGCATTCTCGTCCTACAAGTAAGCTAATATCTCTTGGTCATGCAAGTCTAAATGTACATCAATGTCTTAGTTACTTTCCTTGTTGCTGAGATGAAACATGCAATACCCTCAAGTGAAGGGACTATAGGTTTATGTTGTCGCACAGTTTGTAGAGGTTTTAGTTCTAAGTCAGCTGGCTCCAAGGCAGGGTGGCATGGCAGAGGGGCATCACAGAGAAGAAATAACTCACAGCAAGGCAGGCAGGAGGAAGCAAAGCAGCAGCAGCAACCCTGCTTTCCCTCTCTGCCTTTATATTTCAGTCAGGATATTACTAACTGATTCCATCCACACCCCGAACTATGCTAATTCCAATCTGTGCACTTCTGTAGTTCGACATATTATTAACCCCAGTATCACATGCCTTAGATTCAGCCAGATTTAAAAAGTCCCATCTATGTGCACATGATACTTTGGGGGTTTGTCTAGATAGAAGCCATTCAGTTTCATGAAAGAAGATAATAGTGTCTTAGACATAGAAAAAAAATGAGCAGAGGCTACTAACAAATTCTGATGATGAATAAAGACACTGAAAAGTAGGTGTCTGTCCAGCAGCATGATACGTACTGTGTCCTCCCTGACAGAGAGGATGCCATGGATCCCAGGAATTTGAGGCCAGCCTGGGCATCACAGTGAGACTGACATCATACAAGGGAACAAATTGGAAGAACTTTGGACACACAGCAGGCCTCTTAAGATTCAGTTTCCATATGTCTTTTTAATGTTTTATTCACTTTAATGAAAAAAAAGATAAAATAGCAATCAAATAGTTTCAAAATAGGCTATTAGGACAGTTAAAATAATTAATACATTACATATTGTCTTCATAGTGGTTATTCAGAGGACAAGATGTAGACATGATATCTTTTCTAAACACTATGTTACAAATCTTCTCATGGAACTAAGAGAAAGTAGCTGTATATCTATTCTATCTTGTATATGCATATATATTTTTGACTGAAAAAATGGTCCTTTATTTATACCCCCGTTTTTTATTTTGTTTTGTCAGAGATGGGTGTTCCATTGCTGTTAGTGAAGATATATTAAATGCTCAAGTCAACAACTTCAGACAATTGCCAGTTGTGCTGGCAGCTCACTACTATTATGGACTATTGGACTCTATTGGGTTGTTTTGCTGAATTCAAGTACCTACAATATTTGGACTGACATTAAGTATGAAAATATCCTTTAAAGTCTGCAGATGTTGGCTCAAATCTATTGTTCTACTGGTTACTATTTATAAATTATGGGTAAACCAAATTGGTTGTAAACTCTTCATCATGCCACTATATACAAAATATGTGCATACTAATTTTATCTAATAGAGAAAATATTACCTGCTTTACTATCATTTCAGTTTAAAATTCATATATAATATTTTGAGTGATAGACCGGTTAGCAGATTTTTCTCTTTTTTTAATCCCACAGTGTTCAGAGTGAAAAATAAGAAAATATGACCAAGTACAGAATAAAAGTGACATTTTTAAGCCTTTTACATAAAAAAGGCTGAGTACATCTTTTGTATTCTTAGATTATGCATTCATTATGCATATCACATATGTAAAACTAAAATAGGTGAAAACTATGTATATGTTTGTAAATGTCTTTCTTACATGATACATAAACATGTTCTTATATTGATACATATTTACTAATTTCAGAGTTTCAAGCTCAATTTACTAATTTCAGAGTTTCAAGCTTATTCAATTCTCTTTTTACTATTACAGTACTCATAGTTTTGATTAAAAAGCAATAGTCATGAACACCCTTTTGTGACTTTTTTTTTGTCTTTTTGAGACAAGGTCTCGCTATGCAGTTGAGGCTGGTCCTGCGCTCACTTTTGTAGCCCAGGCTGGTCTCGAACTCGAACCAATCCTCCTGCCTCAGCCTCCCAAGTGCTGGGATTACAGGCGTGAGCCACCACGCCCGGCGACTTTTTTATTTTTAAAGTGAATAAAACATAGTAAAAAAAAAGACATTAGAATCAATACAAAACTTCACATTAACCAAAATAATAGGAGCAGGATTCAGCCCTGGTTCTTATATTCTATCTTGTTATCTTAAAATGAGTACTTCACTTTACCAGATAAAAGCATGTAAAATTGGTCCAAAAAAGTTATAAAAATTAAAAGAGGGGCAACCCGCTCGGATCCCCTTCTGTCGCTCTTCCCAGACAGAAGCTTTCTTTCTCTTAATAAATCTGTTCTGCTCATAAAAAAAAAAATTAAAAAGGAAGAAAAATTAGAAGCATTACCCACTCTTTTCAATAGACCAGCACAAACCAACTTTTTACATACATCTTTACATTTTTATCTAAATATATACTTAACAAAAATAACAGTACGTAATTGTTGGCTGAACATATCTTAACAGTTAAACAATATCTAAAACAATGTGTTTTTTTATCCATGAAAAGACTTCACAAATCCAGTCATAGGTAATATATCGCCTGTTTGCTACTTGCTAGTGACATATAGGAAATGTAGAACTCCCAACCTGCTAGAAGTCAGTTACACCAAGTCCATGTCCCCACAAACCAATGAATACATTGTAAGGAATGAAGATAAGAATACAAAATATGTATTGACAGAGATAGTTCCTGATAGACGAGAGGGTACTCAAAAATGGATTTCCAATGTGCCCACTTCTCAAAGGCAAATTTAATGGAACAAAATCACAAGGTGGATACAACATGGGTCAAAACTATGATCAACTAATAAATTACAAATATGGCCCCTTAGGTAATATTGCGCCAATGGGAAATCAGATCACACTGCATACATGGAAAGAACACTAACTTTCTTTAGGATGGTCTGGATCAGGGCATCTTGGTCATCCAGTAGGGTGATTGATGCCTATCTAGACTTTATTGGACAAGATGATGCCAATGCACTTATCTCCTGTACAGGTATTTAGGGATGGTCTATCTTTGAGGCTTAGCCTTGAAAAGATGTACCTCCTGTCACAGTTGTGATATGTTTTGATATTTTGCACTGATTCCCCAGTGCCTAACCCTGTCTGACCACCTAGAATATGTCTGTGCCACTTAGCTGTCTGTATATGAACACTAGATATTAATTCCAAAACTTAATTTGCTCATCAAAAGAAGAGAATAACTTCTAGTAGCTATTTTAATTTTGACACATTTATTCAGCCAACTCAGTACTATGACTGCATCTAATTACATGAGACAAGACCTACATAAAATGCTTAGATATTTTCATACTGAAATCCAGTCTCTAATTAATTCTAGTAGAAAAGAAGCCATATATGATAAATTCAAACAATAACAACAATACCAATGGCTGAATTGGAGACTGATTTCTCAACCACTGCAAGTCATTTCAATGAGACCAGCATGCAACCTTCCTCAGTCTTTCTTTGTATTTTCACAGCTTTGTGCTTCTGAAACTTCTTGTTCTACATGACTTTCACGCATGGATCTTGCTCAGTTGCAAGGAGGATTATGATTAAAAGAAAACTTGGCCTCTCTGCCTTGTTGGCTGTGTACCTTTCCTGATTATATATCCCTCCCTGTTTTAATGATCCACTTGTAGCAGGTGAGAGAGGCCAAGGCTAAGCCATACCACTGTGGAATTCAAGGAGCAGGATCTGTCAATATAATTGGCACCCTATCTGTCATAGGGTCTCTTAGGAACTGCCAAGCAAGAGACACATAATTATCAGGCATGGTTTCCTCCTTGAAAGTAAAGTAGAACGTAATAATGTCTACAGGGTACATAGACAAAGGTAGCTTTCTGGTGACCTCTGAGTATTCTACTGCCACCTACCCCTCCATGTGTCCTGTAATAATGTGACCTCTCCACCAAGGATGAGTGATTTATTGTATTTCCAAGTTGCAATGAGGTAGTTGCCAGCTGTGTGTCAATCTAAAGTCCAACTTAGGGGAAGTTCCCTGTGTTCTCTGACTTTCTTTCTCATCCTGGTGTTTCAAAGTATCTTTAGATTCAACTTCATTCTGAACTTCCTAAAATTCGAAAAGAGAAGGGAAAAAATGAAATGTTCCATCCAGGATAGATAGAGGTACTAAAACATCTGACAGTGCTCACTATGTTAAAATGAAAAAAAAAATTATTCAAACAAAGAATTAAAGATAGGAATGTAAAAGAGGTCTAAATCAGTGAAATATGAAAACAGATCTAATTTCCACTTCCAAAATGGGTAATGAAAAAGTTGCTTATAAATATAATGTAATTTCCTCATTTATGAAATGGAATGATAACAAATTAAATAATAAATTAGGTAGGGAAAGAAAAGCTGGATTTGATAGTTATATTTTAATGATGTAGATTGCCTTGGGCTTTTGATAATTTACTATGCCTTTTAAAATTATTTTTTCCATAGGCTATATGGTACAGAAAACCAAAATAGCTCAAAAGTAGAAGTATGTAGTGAGAACTATCTCCTATAATCCTAAACCTTGGACTTTTGGCTTCTCTATTTTCATTAAATAAATTTTACCACTGTACTTTATGCTTTTATATAGTTATTAAAGGTAAAAAGATAGAGAAGAGAGGGAGGAGAGAGAAATAATATACAGAATTAACTGTGAACCTACATGGGCATATATATATTTATTTTTTTCTATCTCATAGAAATTCTAGGATACAAATCCACCTATTTGCATCTTACATCTAAATATTTTCATAATTAATGCGGAGATCTTTGTACTTGGTCTACCTGCTGCCTTTTTTTTATATATTATTGTATTGTACGATAACTAATCAATCCCTTTTGATGGATATTTAGATGTTTTCTAATGGTTTGCTACTTTTCAAAGTAAGCTCAGTATAAATGTATATGATGCTTTGGTACGCAGTTAATTGTTCTTTAACTGAAAGCAAGGGTCCAAACCAGTTAATGTCTATTGAGTTTTTCCCATAAGAAATGATGTAGTCAGAAATAATTCATGGAAACTCCCCAAAGAATTCCAGTGTTCACATTTTACTGGGCTAACATGGGCTTTTTACTGAACTAATAACATGTCTTTCAGACTCAGTGGCATAACCCATTACTGGTTTTGAAATGCACAAAATTTGAAGCAAATGATGAGTCTGTGGGGATTCTGCAGTGTTTGTGAGTACTGCAAGACCACCACAGGTGGTTCATCCTGAGAGGAGCCCCACAGGGGAGCAAGGGCTCTCTTGCAGCATGGTGTGGGCCCACAGACAGTTCTCGAAAGTTCCTAGGGATAAAACTTTTCTCCTCATGAAATCACTGTATTGGTTTTAAGTCCAATTTTATTTTATTTATTTATTTATTCATTCATTCATTCATTTTTACAGCCGGCTCAGCTGGCCCTGTCGGTGGGGCTGGCGCAGCATGTGGTGCCGCGTATTGAACCACTGTAGCTGCGTTGCCTAAGCTTGCCTAAGCAGGCACTTTAGATCGCTGAATCATCTCGCTAGTCCAGAGTGTTGTTTTTAGTGATAAATGTGACATGTATATTTTTAGGTAAATATTAAAGATAAAGCCGGGTGTGGTGGCACACGCCTGTAATCCCAGCACTCGGGAGGCTGAGGCAGGAGGATCGGTGTGAGTTCGAGACCAGCCTGGGCTACAAAAGTGAGCTCAAGGCCAGCCTCAACTGCATAGTGAGACCCTGTCTCAGAAAAAAAAAAAAGATAAACTACAAGTCAAAGCGAAGTTATTACCTTGTTACTTTGAGAGCTGACTTTAAACGGCACTCCCCCACAGATGATGACGACTAATATTCCTATCTACAACGTCCAAGGGGTCCCTTCTCCTCCCACCCTCTCCTTGCCAACAGTGAGCTGTGCCACCACAGCAGTGTGTACAACTGATAATTCAATTTTGGATTTATATTTCTCATATTCTGAGTGAGCTTGATCATCTTTGTGCCATCCATGCAAATTTTCTGTGGACTATATTTTCCTGTTTTTTGACCGGTTCTTTCCTTTTGAATTATTAATTTTGTTATTATAAAGTTCATATTATAAATATCAAATTTAAGAAAAGTTTCATCTTAGAAAGATTGCTTTTGCATTTGTCATTTGTCTTCTGATTTCTTTGCTGGAGGCTCCCTAAGGCAAAGGATGCTACTGATGAAGATAACTACAATGATATGTTTATAAACTGTTCTTTTGAGGATTGGAGTTTTCCTCTACACAAATATTCACATTTTCCATTTTCCATACATATATATTATATATATTTGCATACATAAAAGTCATAAATGTTTTTGTGTTTATATATAGCCCATAATATCCAAAAATACAGGCTTCTCAGAAAAAAAATTTTTTTCAGATAATCAACCAGCATGCCATGTAATGAGAGCTGGAGAACACTAAAGACCATTTCCTAGTCAGTACCAACACGTGTAATCTGAATTTGAAAATGTGCATGAGTAGAAAATACACAAGCCATTGGCTTAGGTTCCAGAGCAGCAGGATCTAGGCCTAGCTCTCTCTCTGATTTGGCTGATTGAGCCAGGTAATTTTGTCTTTCTACCTCCTGCTTCACCTCCTCCAACGTATTATATATTCTCCACTGATTTGCAAATACTCTTTCCAGAATAGAAATATGATTACCTTCTATTTAAAACCTATG
>PVJA010042866.1:0-17065 GCA_004027025.1 Myocastor coypus | reverse complement strand
AAAAAAAAAAAAAAAAAAAAAAAAAAAAAAAAAAAAAAAAAAAAAAAAATGAGGCTGTTTTCTGAGGGGACTTAAAGGCAATGTGTCCTTTCTGTAACACATTCTAGTTAAACATTCTCTGTGTGTTACAGTCACACCTTATATGTGCTAGCAGAGGCTATAACAACAAAATAAAGAATACAGTTACTACAAAAAATAGATTAAAGAATGTTTTATGTGTGTTAGAGAGGCTATTTGATTACCTGATGCTTGGGATTGAATCCAGGGCCTCTATCATGCTAGGCAAGCGCTCTATGAGGGTATACCACCCCAGCCCTCTCATCCTATTATATATGCATGACCCCCAAAGGCCTGTCTGGAGAGGTAACACTGAAATTAGTCTCAAATTACATAAATGAGGTAGACCTACAAAGATTTAGGTGAGAAAAACAATTCTAGCCTAAACACTCCTGGGCATAAAGGACTTAAGGTAGAAACTAGTGTGTAGAGAGAAGGGTCAGAGAAATATATGAGACAGCTGGTGAGGGTCTTTATAGACCACAGCCAGAAGTTTCAGTATAAGAAAGGGGAAGTAGCCAGTGGTAGACTTTGCTTTGCATGAATGAGGCCCTGAGACCTCAGCACTATGACATACAAAACAGTTTAAGTATAATGAGAAGAGCCATAGAGCATAATCCAACTGACATATTTCACAAAGTCAAGCTGGCTGCCAATTGGAAAATGGACTCACGGGAAGCGGGGGAAAAGGAGAAGCTGGCTAAGATGCTATGGCTGTAGTCTATGCAAGAGATGAAGATAAGCAAAACAGGTTTATAAGAAAGAGGGAGGCAAGCAGACTAGACTTGAGATTTACCATTTACCTACAATAGGAGAAGGCAATTTATCAAGCTGCTCTGTAGATACGAAACAACTACAGATACATACAGATAAGTAGCTGATGTGGCAGAAGGAATACAGCCCTCACACACCACAGAGGCACAGGGACTGAGGGTTTTCTTCACCACCAAGGGTTGTAACTGTGAGCAGGCTGCTTCAGCTAAGGGCACAATGGGATGCAGGAAAAAGGTGGAGGGGGCCTGTGACTTTGCAGAAGTGAATGGGGATTGTGTGCAGGTGCCTTGCACAGTGCAAGGCCCACGGGTGTTAGGTGTGCACAGCAACCCCAAGGGTCTAAGGAAGAGGAGAGTCCCTTAGGCTGCTAGACAGCTCCTCAGACATCCCCCACACAGTCCATTTCTCTTTCTGTTCCTTTCCCTCTTTACATCACAGCAGAAATATCTAGTGATTGCTAGACGGGTGATTGCTACCAGGCCATGTGCCCCAGGGGATACAGTCAGACCTAGCCTCCTCCCTCACTGCATTTCCCATCTTTCACTGGAGGAGAAAAAGAAGCATATACACATAATAATGGTAGACTGTAGCAGAAGTCAGGATGTAAGTAAAAGGAAGAAACTATGTAGGACAGTCATGGAATGATTTCCTGAGGTGGTTAATTTAAGCTAATACCCCATTAGAGGAAGAAGAGCTAGGTGAGCAAAGAAGAACCAGCCAAGAGCCAGAAGGAGAAAAGAGCTCAGTCTGTTGAAGGAAAGTAAAATAAGACCAGGGTCACTGGAACACAATGGGTGGGAGAGGGCAACATGGAACAGAAATTGGAGAACAGGCAGGAGGTACGAGATCATGAAGGCTGGCCACATAGGCAATCTGGGAAGCCACAGAAATGGTACCAGGGGAAAAATCAAATTGTGATTATTCTTACGACAGTGTACAGAATGATTTGGGGATGAGGCAAATGGCAGGAGGAGAGAGGACTTACTGGGAAGGCTGCTGGAGTGGCCTAGATGGGAGACAATGCTGACCCAGACTATCCAGTTTGTTGGTAGAGATGGGGGAGAGAAAGTGGATTTAAAATAGAAACAGAATCCACAGGCTTTGTTGTTGAGAGTGAGTGAGATGAAAAGGGGAGAGAAATGGGCAAAGAAGATTCAGATGTTTGAGAAGATGGCAGCACCATTTACTGTAACTAGCAAGAGTGCAGTGGGAGTAGAGGAACCAGCATCCTGAGGCAGACATATGAGTCAGCGTGAGACGTGTGTGAGACAAGAAGGTAGTGGGATTGGAGAGTCTGCACCTCCAAGCAGAGGTCTAACTGGAAATAAAACAGATTAATCATGACAGCCTAGGAACAACACCCTTTGAAACTCCACTATTTAGAGGTCTGAAGCAGAAAGGGAAGCTGCTGCTAGTGAGCAACAAAGCAGCAATTCAGAAACACTATCACAGAAGCCCAGAGGGGAGAGAGTGCAGGAGCAAGGTGTAAACTATGTCAAATGCTGCTGAAAGGTCAAGTGCCTACCAGATTTGGCAACACTGAAGATTACAGATGACCCTGACAAAGACACTGCCAAGAGCTTGAAGGTGAAAGTCAACTATAGTGAACTAAAAGAACAAGAGAGGGAAAAGAGACAGAGTGGCCCTTTTGAGACATTCCTTTCAGGGGAAGAGTGAAATAGGGTGGCGGCTGGTAGAAAAGAAGTTTATTTGGGTTTGTTTTTGAACAGGATTAAAAATGGCATCTTTGACTACCTCTTCAAGAAATGCAGCACACCTCTGGATGTGGCTATATGAGATATCTGTAACTTATAAAGCTCTTCTCTAATTTTGTAAATATATAGCATCCTAGCCTTTTAATTATACAATGGGAGTAGTATTAAATATATTCACAATGCTATGCAATTATTACCAACATCCATTTTTGTAACTATTTTCATCTTATAAAATGAAACTCTATACAAATTAAACAATACCTTTCTGTCCCCCAGTCCCACCCCTGGCAACCACCATTCAAGAACCTCATAAAAATAGAACCATATGGCATTTGTCTTTTTGTGGCTTGCTTATATCACTTAATATAATATCCCTGAGATTTACCCACACTGTGGAACATGTCAGAATTTCAAGGAAGGCTTGGTCTGAAGATTAATGCATGGGAGCATGTATGCCTGATGATGGTAATGAGCCAGGAGAAAGGGTAGGAGAAGTCATTTTTTTTTTTTCTTTGTGGGACTGGGGTTCAAACTCACAACCTTGCACTTGCCAGGCAGGCACTTGTGCCATGGAGCTACCTCCTCAGCCCCAGGAGAGGTCTTAAGAAGATGATGGGGCACAGGATCTAGGACAAGAAGATCCAGGAAACAAAGGACCATGTTGATGTAAATCTGAATAGGTCTATCAGTCTTGAGAGCAATGAGGGAACTTGGGTTCAATTGATTTCTCTTTTCTCACAAAGCATAAGGCAAAAAATCATCAGAGTGGGAGCAAAAGGATGGGTATAGAAAGTCTAAGAAACTGAAAAGTGAGCCTGCTAGAAGAATCCCATTAACACAGAACAGGAGTGCAACCCATGCAAGAGCAGCACTGCATTACAGCTCAAGCTGTCCATTTCATCCTTCAAGACCTAGTCCAAAAAACTTTTCTCAAGATCCACTTCTTGTGGCTGGGAAGATAGCTTGGTGGCATAAGTGCCTGTCTGGCAAGTCCAAGGACCTGAGTTCGATGCCCTGTATTCCAGGCCGTGCTGGTCCTGGAACCCTAGGTGCACTGTGCTGGCCACCAAAACTGAGCATGGTGGAACATACTGATAATCCCAACACTGAGGAGGCTGGGACAGGAGGATCACTGTGAGTCTGAACTGTGTAGGGAGATCTTGTACCGTATGAGTATTTTTTTTCTTTAAATGAGTTTTAAGACAAGATCCACTTCTCAAGAACAGTTCTAACAACAAGAACAAAATGCTTTGCATTTCCAACTTCTAATCTATAAGAGGCTTTACTCTAGAGTAACTAAGAAACTGAAATTGCACTGAGTCTCCTTTCCTAAATCCTAATTTCCTCCTTTCCCATTCATAGCAGAATCATTTTCCTTACAATTAACCGAGATGTATGCCTTGCTCAGGGGAAAATGAGCACATCAATTTAAATTCAAAAAAAGAAATTATACACAATCACAAAAAGATAAAGAAAAAAGTGAGCTAAGTATGTAGCTCAATGTGAAGACCCTGGGGCAGGGGAAGGAGGAGGGGTGGGAGAAAGAGGACAGGAGAGGAGGGGGAAGAGGAGGAGAAGAAGGGGAGGAAGGGGGAGGAGGAGGAGGAAGAGGAAGAGTTCTCTCCACAGAAACAAAATTCTCATTAGTTTTTATTAATCTGGTTTAGGTGTAAATTTCTTGGGATAAATCTAATATGTAAAATGTTGGAAAGAATCTCAAAGACTAGCCAGCAGAATAACTTAGTTACTGTGTGAATTCTCTCTAAACTCCTAGCCCCCATTTCATTGTAAGACCTGCACTGGCTCCTCTTCAGCAAGGTCAAATAAAGACTGACAACGCAGAGTGGTCAACAAGAACTTTGAACTGAGATAACTGATTCCTACCTCGTCAGATATTTTTAGATAAATGCTTTCAAATCCTATCATCCATCTCATCTACACACAGTGTACAAAACAAAGTTTTTAGTTTTTATGATGATTAGACAAAGAAATTGGACTGAGTACATAGTTCAGTGATACAGTATCAGTCTAGCATGTCCAATAGCCTGAGTCTGGTCTCCAGCACAAGGGGAAAAAAAGTGAAGCACTTATGACAGACCTGGCATATGCCAGGCTCTCAAAAAGAACTGCAACTGAGTAACAAATAAGTAACTATTTAAAAATGGACATTTCTTCAAAGATGATATAAAAGGGATTAATAAGTACTTGAACAGAGGTTTAATATCATCAGCTAATCAAAATCTCAGTAAGATAGCATGCCATACCCACGAGGACTTCTAGAACAAAAAAGAGTCATAGGCCAGAAGAATGTCGAGCAATGGGAACTGCTTGCTTACAAAGGATGGAACTTGAAAGCATTCAAGTGACAGAAAACAACTCAAGAATGACCACATATTGCATGAAAAGCCCAAAATGGGCAAATCCACAGACAGAAAGCAGATCACAAACTGCAGGGAGCAGCAGCTAGGAAGACTACCAATGGGTAGGTCACGTTTGGAGGAAATGAAATGTTCTACAGTTGACAATGGGAATGACTACACAACTCTGTGGCGGCCTATAAACTGCTGAATATACACTTAGAATGAGTGAGCTACTTGGCATCTGAATCATGTCTCAATAGCAGTTTAAAACAATGTCACAGCTATTTTTCTTAGTATCTGAAAGGAATACAAATGCCAACATTTTAATTATTCATTCTCAAATCTATCAGTTAACTGGTAACCAGGTCTGATTTGAGACAGTTAAGCAATGCACATAAGTACACAGGAGTGAAGTTCACGACCAGCTCATTCCCTTGACCTCAGAGCAGGCTCATGTCCTGAAACACAGCTCCAAGTCCTGGGAGTTGAAAGACAAGAAGTGAAACTGCCTAGTGATATCATAGCAAGTACAATCACACATTCCCTAGCCATGTTCTGAGCTTAAAAAGTTAGATATGAATCTTACTCTCTACTAAAAATTCAACTTCATTTTTCTAAACTTCAGGGTATCTATAATTTAATAAATAAAATCATTTTTGGCCATTTAACCAGTGACATAAACTATAGACATAGGAAAGAAGAATGGTGCACTGGGAGATAAAAAACCAACAAGTTTACTAAAGAATTTCAATGCGTAGTAGGAATTTTCTATTAGTTTTCTGACTCCCTAAAGTAAATATTTTCAGTGGGGAAAAGGTTAGCACGCTCAAAACATGCAGCGTGATCAAAAAGTGAATAGGATGTTCTATCCCTGGTCAACACTTTCTGCTGATTCTAGTCTTCAAAAACTCTAAAAAAAAAAAAAAAAAAAAAAAAAATGTCACCTACAAGTAGAATTTAATCTGTTTTATAAATTCATCATTTTAACCACAAGTTGATTTTTCCATAAACATGAAGATAGATATGAGCAGCAAAGAACTACATATATTCCTTTAATATTTACTTTAAAACAAAACTAAAATAATGTGTGCATGTATGTATATGCTGTCCAATGAATGTGTCTGCTAAGAAGGCCTAAAAATACCAGTGAACGCAGAGCTAGTAGCCACACGGTGGTTTCTAATGCCATTTTCCACTAAAGGGACCTGCAACTCCTTGGAAAAGCAACTGATCCCAGGACTGGAGGATGGAAAATACAAAGTGATCCAGAAAGTAGCAAAGTATTACTAGAAAGAATCACAGGGGCATATGATTCAGTTCAGGGGCACAGGGTCCCCACTATTAAAGTCAGGGGCAATCTAAACATCAAAACAATTTACAGGGCCCGGCGGGATGGATCAGTGGTCTAAAGCCCCTGCTTGGGAAAGCTTGAGCGGCTTCAGGGATCACGGTTTGATCCCAGGCACCACATGCTGCGCCGGCCCTGCCCTTGGGGCGGGCTGAGCCGGCCATAAAAATGAGTGAATAAACAAATAAAGGTTTAAAAAAAAAAAAACAATTTACAATGGATTATAATCCATTCAGTAAAATGAGAATCCATGAGTTCATATAATAATATGGTAAATGTAAAAACAGGTCAGGAGGAAAACCTCTTCATCACTGACAAATGTAGTTAATAAACATACTAGGGGCTAGGTGTGGTGGTGATCATCAATAATCCCAGCACCCAGGGGGCTGGAGAAAGGATGACTGCCATGAGCCTGAGGCCAACCTTGGGCTACATAGTTCAAGGCCAACCTGAATTATATACTAAGGACCCTTGCTCAAAACAAACAGATGAACAAATAATCCAACCAACCACTCATACAAGAGCTAATAAAATTAGAAGATCATCAATGGACACTAAAACCAATGGGTAATAGGTGAAAGTGTGCTAGGAGCAAAGCATCCTACTACAACTTACTTATTAATTACAAAGAAGAAGAAAACCTGAAACTTTTCAGGGGAAAACATGGTCAATGCCATTAATTAAGTAATCAAAACTAACATCATCGATATAGGGCAAGCAACACCACTTACCACATGGTATGATATAGGAGGACAAAACACCGTTCGTTAACCTGGAACTCACTCTAAGGAAACATCCGACAAATCCAAACCCACAGACATTCCACTCTTAATGAATGTACCTGTATCTCTCAAAACAATCAAGGGTGAGAAATGCAAAGAATGGGTGAATGATTGTTTCAGATTAAAGGATACCACAGAGGTACAACATCCAAAGCCTAAATCAAGGAATGAATAAGTAAATCTACATAATGGAATACTATTGAGCAATAAAAAGAAATTAATAAATACTAATACTATACACAATAAGGGAGATGACTTTCAAATGCATTATGCTCAATAAAAGAAGCCAGCCTCAAGGCCTTTTGATTTCACTCACAGCACAGTCATGAAAAAGGGAAAACTACGGGCACAGAAATCAGATGAGTAGTTGCCAGAGGTGAAGGGGTAGGAGGAACAGCTGACTAGAGAGGTGTTTGAGGAGCTGGGGAAGGGGTGGCAGAATTGTTCTACACCTTGATTTTAGTGGTAGTTATAGAACTATACAAGCTACATATGCCAAAACTGGCAGATATATGTGAAAAAAAAATCAATTTTGCTGTATGTAAATTAAACTTTTTTTTTTTTTTTAAAAAAAAGCAAAACATGCCGGGCGTGGTGGCTCACGCCTGTAATCCCAGCACTCGGGAGGCTGAGGCAGGAGGATTGGTGTGAGTTCGAGACCAGCCTGGGCTACAAAAGTGAGCTCAGGACCAGCCTCAACTGCATAGCGAGACCCTGTCTCAAAAAGACAAAAAAAAAAAAAAAAAAAAAAAAAAAGCAAAACATAATTAAGCTGAGTTTTAGAGATAGTTTCCTTTTAACCCAGTATGGAATGCAGACTTACTCTCTATCTGCATCATGAAAGCTTTCTACTTGTAGCCAACATAAATCAACACTTATGTTCAAAACTGGACTAAAGAAAAGTCTAACTGTACATCAAACACAGCTGTCACAGTTCTCAGCTATGAACTCTTCTCTTCATTCTCTAAACCCTATTGCAGCACTTAACCTCTTCTCCACATTACTGCAACAGCCTTCTAAGGCCTCTGTCCTCTTCCCCAGTGAATTCAAAGGAACACCAGATGGATATCGTGAACATACACATAACAACTGCATGATCTTTGGGTGACCCATATTCTGTAAGATAAATTCCTGATTCCTGAGCATAGCATTTTAAATATCTGGGAAAAAAAAAAATCATACTGACTCTGCTACTCCACTCAGGCCCATGGGAAACAACCTACCCTCTACCCATAACTTGCCAAATTTCCTTATTATTATTTTTTTTTAATTTCTGGAATCAATAGGGGTGTGTGTGTGTGTGTGTGTGTGTGTGTGTGTGTGTGTTTCTATGTTACTTTGTTAAGTAGTTTTTACTAGCACTGTTTACAGTATGTAATGATTACATTTCTTATGGGGAGTTGGTACCTATACATGACACATCCTTTTTCCTATGCTTTTGCTGGATACACCTAGTCAGTCCAGTTTAAAATTTACTATTTTCTATTTTTACTTTTTTTTTTTTTTTGTCTTTTTGACACAGGGTCTCACTATGCAGTTGAGGCTGGCCTTGAGCTCACTTTTGTAGCCCAGGCTGGTCTCAAACTCACACCAGATCCTCCTGCCTCAGCCTCCCAAGTGCTGGGATTACAGGCGTGCACCACCCCACCCAGCTTATTTTTACTTTTTACTGTTCTTCAGCACTGGGGGATTGAATGAGGGAATGCTGAGCTACATATTCACACCTTTTTTTACTTTTACTTTGAGACATGCTCATGCCCACGTTGACCTAGAACTTGTGATCCTTCTGTCCTAGCCTCCCAAGTAGATGAAATTATAGGTGTGCACCACAACACTCAATCTCAAACATACTTTCCTCTAAGTACAGCACTTGAAAAAATAATATCTGTCCTCCCCATATACTTAGAGAACTATACTGGGGTGGCTGAGCATACAGCAATTGCTCCATACATAGCTAATTGAGTAACTATGCAAACCAGCTTACATGCCATGGTAGCTTATAATTATTTTATCTGCAACATCAGAGCTAGTTAAAATTTTCCTAATTTGGCTTTTAGAGTGAATGATGCTTCATCACCAAGCCTATCAATGATATCTGTAGTACATACTCCAGGTCAAACTCCTGTTAAGTCATTAAAAGGCTACCTAATTTTTTTTCAAATTTCTGTCTTTCCAGAAATGGCAACCTCAGGTAATTTGAACAATTCTTACAATTTCATCTCCCGAAAATAATGGAACGATGAGAACTCCACACTTAAAACAGAATCCATTGCCCAAAGTTTTAAATTTCTACTCTGAGAAAGTCATAGCACTTATGTTGGCTCTGGTATCTCTTCATTTTTTTTTTTTTCCCCCCCAGGGCCAGGGTTGGTATCTCTTTCTAGTTTAGCTTTTGCTAAGAGTTTTTGACTCCAAGTACAGACTAGATAGAATGCTCGAATCAGTACCAAATCAATGAACTAGTAGCAAACAAAATTCGTTTTGTTTTATCTAACTCAAATCAATCAATACTACAGAAGACAACCCAGGGGCAGGAGAATTCAGTCTTAGGCCTCTAAATATTGCTTGTAATAGTTAATAGACAAAGCTACATTACAGTACAACTAAACCAAAATTGCAATAAGACCCAAGAGCTGCAGATATGTAAAAGGAGATGGTACCTGAGATGGGTCTAAAAGAAAAAAGGATTATTTTAAAGAAAGATTAAAAAATAAATAAAAATAGTTTCAAAACAAAATAAAAAATTAATAATGGTTAATGTATTGCATATTGTCTTCAAAGCTGTTGCTCAGATTTCAAAATACAGGCATGCAAAATTAATCAACCAATATAAGCACAAACCAATAATTTCAATGGACCAAAAGAAATTAGCATTATACTTACGTTAGCTATCTTGTAGTTATATATTTATATTTTCCCTCTCTTCTTTTCTTTTTTCCCCCATCCTAGTTGCTCTTCCCCTTTGATCAGTTTTTTTTTCTTTCTCAATATTTACTACAGATTTTGTGTCTTATTTACTCTTTTAGTTTTTTATACTAGGGAGACAAGATAATGTTTATACGTAAAAGATCAATTTATGAGTATGGTCTATAGTTTAATCTGTTTACCTATGAAGGCCCTGAGTTCATCCTTCTTTATAGCTGTGTGGTACTCTACCATATAAAAATGTCGCATCTTTTTTATCCATTCATTTGTTGATGGGCATTGTGTCTGTTTCCAAGACTTGGGTATTACAAATTGTGCTGCTATTAACATGGCTATGCATGTATCACTGTAATATGATGCTTTTAATTCTTCTGGGAAAATACCTGGAAGGGGAATAGCTGAGTCAGTGGGACCTCTAATCCTAGTTTTTTGAGGAATCTCCACACTGACTTCCACAGTAGCTACACCAGTTTACACTCTCACCAGCAGTAGAGAAGGATTCCTTTTCCTCCACCGCCCTGCCAACATTTGCCACTGACTGATTTTAACAGAAAAATTTTTACAAATGAGATGACATTCTGGGTAGAGAAAAATAAGAAAGAAGACTGAAGAAACTCAAGACCTTACAAAATATAAGGTATTCTGTCAAGTGTATTACACATCCCTTGTGAATTAACTGTATGAGTAAATAACTACTAAAATTTCAGGTGATAAAAAAAGAGCTAATTAGAGTTAGTAACTAAGGCACAGCTAAAAAAAGAAGGAAAACAAAGACAAGGACATCTGTCTTCCTTTGGAGCAGCTTTATTTGACCAGAAGGATGAGATAAGAAACTAGATTGAGGTATTCCACCAAAGGTGAACCTGAAAAAAGGCTCATCCTGACAGAAAATAATTAAAATAGTTGATTTTCAAAGAACAGTTTGCTGACACAAGGAAAAGATCTAGCGAGGGAGGAAAAATTCAAAAGCAGGTATCATGATATGCGTTCTAGTCAGAGTAGCTGGGAACAAGCGCGCCAGGAAGAAAGTTGGGCCCCGAGAAGGATGGGGGACTTTCCTGCTCTGGGAAACCATCCTCAGAGAGGGACGAGAAGTTGCAGGGCTCTCAGAGGTGGGACAGAGGTGCCTGGAGCCCCAAAGAGCGCAGGCATTTGAAGGAGAGGGGGAAAGAAAGTCAGCAAGAAACAAAAAAGAATCTGGCAGCAACAGAGCTTGGCCGGATTCTGAAACACACATTTGCAAAGACTCAACGCCGTGTGTACTGGGTGTCTTTCCCACAGCGCCCCTCAAAGCTGACTGAGAAGGAAACCAGAAGGTGACTTGCCTCCTCTTGAGGGTACAAAGTCTCCGCACGGCTGGTGGGGTGTAAAGGCCAGCGGCAGTCCAAAGCCCTGGGATCCGGCAACCAACGACTCGCTTGTCCTCCAGTCCCAAGACCACAGAATTAGAACGTTTTACAGAGAGCTTCAACTGCAAAAAGTCACAGGGATGGACCGAAACCCGGAACGCTCCTCACCTGGCGGCTTCCGGAAAACCCATCCTGTAGAGTGTCACCACGGCAGCTCCCCCGAGGCCTAGGTTGTGCTGCAAGGCCACCTTTGCACCGGGAACTTGCCTCTTTCCGGCTTCCCCTCGCAGCTGCCAGCAGAGTTCGGCACACTGAGCCAGACCTGGCAAGTCGAACACAGAGTAGGCAGGGCCGCTGGTTAGCGTCCTCGAGCCAGCAAAGAGCTAGCAACTAATCATGACTTTTAATTAAAGCATCTGATTAAGTCAAGACCACGTTTGCCTCTGTAACTTCTCCTAAAGCAAGAAAGGGTTTTATAGTTTTTCCCCTCCCAAGGAATTTCTGTATTTTGAAATATCCGGGCTTAAGGAATTCTCTGAGTATCATTCAACCTGTCCTTTTCTGGCACGTCGAAAGCAAAACATCAAATATACACTTCAATAGCCCAGGTACAACAGTGTACAAATAATTTTACCATTTTAAATGTATCAGAAGAAAATCTAGAATTTTGGAGATCACTTTCCTTAGACTATGTGCCTGGTAGGAGGAATTTTCCTTACTTTTCCCAAGTACTTCCCAATAAATATGAACTATTTTCCAAAAGGATTCTCAACTATTGGGAGCAAAGCTCTGGATTCACAAGAATAGCATTCTGTCCCCTGGAAAATAAGATTTTTAGAGCTGGAAGAAACTGAATAATGTAAACACAGAAAGAGATTAAATAACCTGTAGATAATAAATACTTAGAAAACTAATTTCAGAGCTGTTAATAAGAGGCTGAAGCTGTGAGGAAGATCCGATTTTATTCCTCTACCCACAGGCAGGTTGACATTGGAGTGAATTTCAGCAACTATCTAAAGGGGAATGAGTGCATATAGGTTTTATGGCTGGGGATGCAATTTTAAGGAAACAAAGAATTTGGATAAAATGTTTGAGTTTAAGGCTGTGTGGGCAATCAGCATAGACTGTACAAAGTGTTGGCCTCAGGAGACTATGGGGAGACTTAGCTCTACTTTAAGCCTTTTATTGCCTTGTTTCTTGTTTATCAGGGGTTAGCTATTGCCAGTAATGGCAAGTACACGTTGTTTGTACTGGGCAACTTGAGTCTCCTTCAGGAAACTCTCAGGCCAAACCTGGTAAGAGTTAAGATTAGAACCAATGTCTCAAGATTTTAAGTTAGTTCTTCTATCAGGCCAGCTGTAAAAATTGCTGAGTTAAAAATGTTCTATGGAGTGACACGGGTCTCCCTGTCCTGAGCAGGTCTATCTAGTGTGTATTCTTCCATCCACAGCCCCAGCCCCAACTTCTGATCCCTGAGTACCTATGACAGTTTTCTACACAGATCCACCTCCTCCAGAACTTCCTACTTTTCCTTCCCAAGCAGTGTGCACATATTCTAATAACCTCTCTCTCTCTCTCTCTCTCTCTCTCTCTCTCTCTCTCTCTCTCTCTCTCTCTCTCTCTCTCTCTCTCTCTTTTCAGAACTGAGGATTGAATTCAGGACCTTGCACTTGCCAGGCAGGTTCTTGTGCCCTTGAGCTATCTCCCTAGCCCCTCAAAGAACATAAACACTTTAAAAAATGAACTCTATTTAATGATTTTTTTTTTGGAATTACAAACATTCTCAAAGTTAATGAGGAAGATCAAAGTGAAATGATTCAATTATATTTAAACTGTGAGGCAACCTATTTAATTAGAAATCTACCTTATAAGGGCCAGCCAAATAGCTCAGCAGATTAAAGCATTTGCAAACAGGCACAGGGGCCAGGAGCCCTATCCCCAGGCCTGCCCTGCTGGCCTGTCCCTGGGGTGCTCTGAGATAGCAGTTGAGACTGGGCATGGTGGCATGCACCTGTAATCCTAGCTCTCAGGAGGCAGATCACTATGAGTCCAGTCTAGTAGTGAGACCCTGAACACCACATAGACCCTTCCCTAAGATACAAAAAAGAAAGAAATCTACCTTATAAAATGCCTAAATATTTAATGAAATGTGTGAAACAAGAAGCATTCAAACTAGCATTACATACAGGGATAGGGGAAATATTGTTAGTTTCCCTCACAAAAAACAAATCTATGTAGTTTGCAATGATTTGAGAAAATATTTAACCTCACCATTGATCAAATCAAACAGAAAAAAATACTATTAAACAGATTAAACTGGTAAGGATGTTTTAAAATGGGAAAAAGTAAAAATTGAGACTGTGAAGTTAAGACACCTCCGTGTAGTACTAACAAAAACTTAAGCCATTACTTCTTTGGAAAGAAAGTCAGGCATAGGCATCATTTACAATATAAGTTTCCATTTACAGTATTACATTGTTATAACAAAAGCTTGATAGACTAAAAGAGGAATATATGGGGAAAGGTCATATAAATCATGCCAACCCATATGTAAAAAAGGAAAACAAAATCTCCCTCTCTGCTAAAACACCCACTGCACACTTCCATGACCAGATCATGGAGACAATTTATTCTTCTACACACCAAGTGGTTCTCTAGTGGAGACATCAACTGAGTATCCCATAAATCCCATAATTCAATTCTTAGACTTACTGGATAGGTATGTTAGTGTACACCTGTAATCCTAGCACTGGGGAGGCTGAGGCAGGAGGACTGTCTGTGTTACACAGCAAGACCCTGCCTAAAAAACAGTAACAAAATAATTAATAATAATAATAGTTTAGACTATCTACCTGAGATAGTGGCTACAAACCTGAGTCCCACAATTTCTTCTTTGGATTAATTTGCCAGGATAGCTCTCAAGACTCAGGGTGAAACATTTGCCACTTTATTACAAAGGATAAGTAGAGAAAAGGCACATCGAGTAAGATCTAGAAAGACGCTGAACACTGGAGTTCTGTGTACTACCTTCCTGGAAAGTGTTTGTAGTCACCAATTAGAAAGCTCACCAAATTTCCTAGTTAGAAAGGTTTTATGGGCCTTGGCCCCTAGGGCTTCCACTTTTTCTTGGAGGCCAGTAGGTGTGGCTGAGAGTTCCAACCCTCTAACATATCTCCCTAAAAATAATACCTTACTGGATGATCCTAATATGACCCCTAACCAGAAAATAACACCCTGTTGAAGTCATCAGACAGATAAATTATTATGTCTGTTGAAACACAGGGCACCGAAGTCCACTCAGGGGCTCCACCTCTGCAGCATCCCTTGAGGACAGGCCATGGCAAAGGGGCACAAAGCTGCAGAGCTGGAGTCCCAGGAGAGTGCCCAATCGCTGCACTTCAGCTGTGAGGACTACACGTTTCCTCACCAGTGTCACCCGCAGCCTGCCAGGCAGAGAAGCCTTGCTCACCTGAGTGTCTGCAGTACCCACTGCAGGGACCAGGCTGAAAGAATACAGTGCATGTTGCTGATGCAACAATCCACTCATCAGACAGAAATAGAGAACATCTACCATATTTCCCAGAAAATAAGACCTAGCAGGAAAATAAACCTTGTGTGATTTTTCAGGATGCTCTTAATATTAGCCCAACCCTCAAAGTAAGCCACAGTTAAAATCATCAGCCAGATGGATGAATGAGTATGTCCACTACAACACATGATAAACATAATTATAAAATAATATTAACATATAATTAAATATAAATGACAAAAAATTTAAAATAAATAATATGATCGATATTTGTAAATGCTTAAGAAAATGCCTTTGGATGAGAGGTAAACACCAATGTAAACAGTTGAACTCAAGACTTATTATATTGCTAAATGATTGACCAACTGGAGTACAGACATAACACAGGTATAATTTGTGCATTTAATTAACAAAAAGACATGGTTGTGTCTAATATGAACCTTCATAATTCAATATACCCTGTGTTGTGATGGATGCACTTAATGCACTTGTGTGAAATAAAGAAACATTTTCTGAATTTTGGTGCCTGCAATTTTTTGTTACTTTTGGGTGGCCTGTCATTCTTAACTATGATCATTTCTGCTGCCACTCTTTTCTTGTAAGTCTTCAATGAACTGCCGACTTACTGGAAACTTTGGGAAGCCCAACCAGCAAGAGGTCATGGCTTGGGTAATGAACCCATGGGCTAAAATCACTGATAACTGGCTACCGATATACTAGGAGCTACACGGAGAAGTGGTATTTATTTAATGAGAGCTGGATGTGAGAGATTAGGCCACTGGTTCTATACAAAAAGAAGTCATAAGATATCCATGCAGGGGTTTGAGGGTTTGGAGAGTTATGATGTTCCAGTAGAAGATGACTGCACTGTACTTGGATAAATGTAGGTTTTTGTATGTGAATAAATGTAGAATGTTGTAAAAAGGGACAACTGTACAAGGGAAAACTGTTCTTTTTGAAACTTTGTTCTCTTTGAAGCTGCCTTGCTCTGTAACTGTTTCATGGCTCAATGATTACTTTCTTGATGCCTGTCGCCACAAGAGCATAACTGAGCATTCAGGATATTTGGTTGTATCAAGCTCTGTGGTCATTAATCTAGTGTTGTAAGTAAAGGTCATCAATCTAGCCTGTAACCAATTATCTCACCCTGCTAGCTAATCAGAAGTGCCAGGCAGTTCTGCACTGCCTTTGTAATTTCAGCTTATGCCTCATGTAAAAATGCTGGTTGACAGACACTTGTCACCTGGCTTTTGTTGGAAGTTATTCCAGCCAGGACCACTGGTGTAAAATAAAGCTGTTCACAACCTCCTGACTTCCTTGGGTGTTGTTCCTTTCCCAGAGTCAGTTTGTCCACAATTGTGCATAAATGAATAAGATTGTTGTATGTGGAAAAAGAAGACAGTCCCCAGAGAAGAAACTCTATTATATGCTTTACAGGAAAAATTAACATACAACTCTGTCTTATTTTCTGGGAAATACAGTAATCCTCTGGTCACTTGGTCTTTATAGTGATCGGGCTCATCTTGAGACTATCTCAGGATTCCCAGTCTAAGTCACTTCTTTATCATAAATTTAGCTGTGATGGAAAGGGATTATATGATCAACTGATATCTCCATCACGCAGGAAATTCCAAAGGTTTGAGGGATTTTTAAAAATTTAATATTTTTATTGTTTAAATTTATCAATGGTTATATTACATATTTTCATCATCAGATCAGTTTAGACTAATACATATAGGTATATAAGATTGATCAAACAATTAAACATTATCACTTTTAAATCAACATTATTTTTTTTCTTTTCCTCATTCTTTTTTTTGAAAGTTGACATATTGCATATTGTCCTCATAATCATTCTACAGAGGAGAGTGTGTGGGCATGACCCACCTCCCTATTGATGTTGCGTAGAAAAAAAAAAAAAGGAAAAGAATATACTTCTTTTTGGACTAAGAGGAAGCAGATACGTACACAGTCAAATGTTCTGCAATTGCAGTGGGCCACCAGTGAAGCTTGTAATGTTGGAGGCTATTGAATCTAAGCCTCCTAAAGCTCATCTCACCAATGTAGCTCTGTGTTTCATGCATTGTAATTAAGCATTTTTTTTTTCTTGCTGGGGGGTCAAGGGCAAGTCAAAGCAAGACCTGTATAACAAAACATTCTTTTTTTTTTTTTTTTTTTGTATCTTCCAGGGTCAAATCCCCTCAGGATTAAGTTTGGGACCATAGA